>JAQZBX010013693.1:5300-39599 GCA_029593785.1 Cabassous unicinctus
TGCCAGAGTTGGCCCTCAGCCCCAAGCCCCACAGGCCTCCCCAAGCCCCTTCCCCAGACACCTCGGAACCAGGCTTCTCCAGGGGGGCGCAGGAGGGGACCCTCCACCTCCCCAACCCACCCCCTGCCCCTGGGCTGCCAGGCCCCATCCCCACTCCTTCCGCAGCACACCCGAGGAGGCTCGTCTCGGCTGCAATAACAGGGCTCAGGGTATGGGCTGTTGTTTTTGCAGCTGGGATGGGGCGGAGCAGCAGCGGGAAGGCGTCGCGGGTACTGACCGTCTGAGAAAGCCGGGAGCCCTCATTCCCACTGGGGCTGGGGCAGCCCCTTCAGGCCAGTGGCTGAGCCATTACTGGGGAGAGGCCCTTGGGCAGGGCCGGGAGTGTGGAGGGCTGGCACAGGAGGCCGGCGGGCAGGAGGGAGAGCGCTCAGGCGGGAGCCCCCCAGAGCCAGCCCCTCCCCCAGCAGGCTGTGGGTCTGACTGCAGTTGCATGGAGCCCTCCCTGCCTCTCCCCAGCCCCCGCACACATCTGGGAGATGTTGGAGCAAGCATCCTTAAAACAAACAACAAACACAACAGAAAATCTCATTTACTAGGGGGAAAATGCTGAGAACTAAAAAGAATAAAACAAAGATCACCCATAATCCCTCCACTCAAAAAATATGCATTACAACCATTCTGATGTATTCCCCTGTAATCTATTTTTTAACTAAATTAAGATTATACTTTGTCCGTAGTTAGATATCCTGATTCTTTTACTCAGATGTTGCCATATCATTAAAATGTTTTCCTAAACGTAATTTTTAATTGTTGCCCTTTCAATACTTCTGTGGTTGGATATAGAGGAATACACTTAACCGATCACCATTAGATACTGAGGTTTAGTCCCTTTCCTTGTTTTTTTGTTTGCTTTCTATTGTAAACAACACTGAGAAGAACATCTTTGTAGAAGTTTTTATGGTCCTGGTGCTGCCTTGCCTGACTTCTGGCATTTCAGATGATTTCCCAAGGGAGAATCCCAGAAGTGGAACTGCTGATCTAAGTGATAAGTACTCCTCACTCTCCTTGATAAATATCACCTCAAACATTCCAAAAAAATTATTCCCATTGCTCCTCCCGTGAGCAGCATAGGAAATCCAGAGCCTTTTCCCTCCTTTACCACACATTCAGCAAATTTCTGAGCACCCGTGCTCCTGGCACTGAGAGCCAGGGAGGCCTGTGCCATGCCTTATCTTTTCCTGGAGAAAAGTGGAGAGGCAACAAGCAGGGACTCAAGGAACACACTCAAGGGACACACCCGTCTTTCATCCCCACCCCTTGCCCAAGGCACTCTGTCCCTGGGGGCTGGCCTGACCAGTTGAGATGGCAACTTGATGGCCATGGGGCAGAGCAGCTCAGGAGAGAAGCAGCCTGGGCCTGGCACATACCCAGGGAGGTGACAGCGAAGGGCAGGCCTGGGGGCAAGGAAGCCAGTAGCAGGGGTGGGGGTGAAGGGTCTCCATCTTAGGTGTGGCCGTGACTTGGCCCAGGACCCCTTTGCAGACCCCTCAGTGATGGTCAGCCACTCCCTGCAGAGGGTTAGCTGTGCAAATGGGAGCCACTGTGAGAGCGTTTACTATAGACCAGGCCCATCAACTCCTTGCACAACTCCCATGCAGTAGGTACCTGTTCTCCCCATGTCACCAATGAGCCCGAGTCCCACACCATTTGGTCCCTTGTTCAAGCACACAGCTGCTTTTGCTCTAGACAATTCCCATTTTCTGCTGCTTCTGGAGGAGCTCTGCTGGCACCCCAAGGCTGGGGAAGGGAGATGGGAGAGCTGTGGAACAGTGATGGTTTAAGGGGGTGGGATTTGTTTCTTCCCTCTCTGCCCAGACCTGCCAAATCCTAGGCCAGAGATCCCTGGCTACTGGGAATGAGGAGGGCTCCATACCCCAAGAAGCCTGGCTGGGGCAGGGATTGGGGCCCCCAGGGAGGGAGCAGCCAGGGACCACACTGCACACAAAGAGCCCGATTGTGTTTGACTCTTCTCTTTGGGAAAATAAGTACCATGAAGTCATATTGTTTTGGACAATCTGGTGTCCCAGAGACCCAAAGCCAAAGAAAACATGGGTGAGGAAAGGGAGCCAAAATTGCTGACGCCTGCAGGTGAAGTTGGCCCTTCCTGCGGTCAGTGCTGGGAGCTCCCATGGAATCCCACACTGGATTCCAGATGCCAATGGCCAAGAGCAGCCCCCTTACCCACAGTTCCTTGGGGTCCAGGCAAAGGGTTGGGAAACTTATTCCTCAGACAGATGGAAGCGGGGAGATCAGAGGCACTCAGAGCCCCCCACTGCATCCAGGAGGCACTTGGAGGCTCCGAGATCTGCAGATTCCGCAGGCTCCATTCCTGAGCCTGAGGGACACGCACTGAGACAGCCAGGCTGGGGGCTGGCCAGGCCTCAGCCATCAGAGCCCTACAAGGCAGAAGAAGGCAGCTAAGTATGAACGGAGCCCGAGGACTGATCTTTTTTTCCAGAACAGGATTCCCTGTGGGGCACAGGGCAGAAGTCAGCAAGCTCAAGAGTCCAAGACATGCCTGTTTGACTGGGCCGAGGTCAAGGGGGCAGCCCACTGGCCTGGCCTCAGCAGCCAAAGCCTACACAGGAAATGCCAGCCAGACCTCAACATCCGGGCACCTAATTGGCTCTGGCTGGCAGGGAGCGCTCGCCTCCCCAGACAGCTGCTGGCCGTGCCAGGTGGGAGGGAGCCACAGCGTTGGTGCTGGGGGATGCGCAGTCCCCAGGCCTGTGCTTGTGGGCGCTCAGCCCCAGGGCAGGGGGAGCCCGGCCAACACCCAGGAGAACAGCAGGCAGCGAGAGGGAGCCGGGCGTCACCCTGGACCGCCGCCACCTTCTTGCTGTTGGGATCCAGTTTCACGCTTCCTCGAGGAGAGCTACGAGGGGTCATCCCCTCCACGACGCCCCAGGAACGAGACTGATGGGCAGACAGTTGTTCACGCCGCGCCGCCGCCAGCGTGGTGATTAAGCCCTCTGTAATTGGCCTCGCAGCCAGGCAGGGGCGGGCCTGAGAGCCGGCAGCCGCCAGGGTCCGCAGAGCAGGGGAGGGGACTGCGCGGGGAACAGCGTGTGCTGTAGCTCGTTGCACCGATCGGATTAGTTTGTGAATCGACACTCAATCCTCCTTAGTGATTTCCCTTCAGGGGCCCTGGCCAGGGCCGGAACTGGGGGGCAGGGGGAGGGGTTGTGAACGGAGTGGAGACATGAGCCTTCCCAGGCTCCTTTGAAGCTGGGCACTGGCGGAGTAGGGGTGGAGGGTCTCCATCCCCCCTTTGGCCAAAGCTTGGCCTAGGATCACTCTGCAGACCCCTCATAGACTGCTCAGCCCACCCCATGTGAAGGGATTGGCGTCGCTGGTAGATTCCCAGGGGGGGCCTGGGACAAATTGCAGTGGACTCTGCTCTCACGCCCAGTGCGGTGCCTCACAGAGAGGGTTTGCCACACGTATTGGTGAATTGAATGGATCCATGTCATCTTCCTCAGTTGGCCTACATGCCTTGGGGGAGAATCTCTGTGTGCCGCCCCTCCCCCAAGGTCTGGGTGGTAAGTGGGAGCATTTTTCCAGACAACCTAAGGTAAGGAGGGCCCTCCGAGGCCGCCCAGTCCCTGCCCCTGCCTTCAGCTCCCGCGCCCTGCCTCTGTGGGCTTTCCTTCCTGCATTAGGGCGCACACACGCATACACATTTATGCATGTGCCTGGGGAGTGTGCTTATGGCTGCCCTGGATATTTTCTTCCCGGCCCGTCCTCTGTGTTCTCTCAGCTTCCTGGGTTCCCTCCCGGGCAGGGAGGACGAAGGCTAGGTGTCTGCTGCGCAGGCTTCTGAGGTCAGGGCCTTTGTGGAGCCTGCCTTGCTGATATTTCTGCTGAGGCAGGGCTGGACCGGCCCCCGACCTACCTATTCCACCCCCCCACACCCCCAAGGCTTCGTAGGAGCAGCTCCAGGCTGCTCTGGGCTGTGGTGGGGACGACAGGCGCTCTGCTCTGCTGGACATCACGCAGCTGGAGCCGCAGGATGTGCAGGATGGTGGCCCTAGAGGGAGCACCCAGGCCCACCTGGCCGGCATTAGCAGGCAGGGGCAGCGGGCAGCACCCACTGGGGGTGTCAGGCAGGAAGTGCCCCCTCGAAGGCCTGGGGAGGGACCGGCCAGGGAAGAATGTGTATGCCCCAGGCACATCTAGGGCTGAAAAGCAATCTCTCCTTCCCAGTTTGGCTCGAAAAGCCTTCTGCGGCCAGCTCCCCAGCCCTGCCCAGACCAGGCTCCTCTGCAAGAGCACGGCATGGGCTTCCGGGGGCACTGGAGGAGGGGCACCGCTGACCCCCAAGCAGAGGCTGTACCCCGTCCCTAGCCTGCTCCTCCACTCTCATTTTCCAGGGGACTCCCCTCCCCCACCTCAGCCCTCCCTTGGATGGTTTCCAGCCTTTCTGCTCCATCATATCCCTCCCCAGGGAAAATGCCGGAACTGTGGCAGGGTGAAAACAAGGCATGGGTCTACTGTCTGTAGCAGCCATTGAGCCTTTCTGAACCACAGTTTTCTCATCTTTTTTATTTTTTTATTTATTTTTATTTTTATTTTTTGAGGTGCTGGGGCTGGAAATTGAACCTGGGACCCCGTATGCGGGAAGCCGGTGTACAACCACTGAGTCACATGGGCTCACCTGAGTTGGATTTTTCGTTTGTTTCCTTGTTTTTTTGCAGTTGTTTTTAGGAGGCACAGGGGACCGACCCTGGGACTTCCCATGTGGGAAGCAGGCACTCAACTGCTTGAGCCTCATCCACTTCCCAGTTTTCTCATCTTTAAGATGGGAGTGAGGAATGAATATGTACACTCTACTTACTGCCTTGGAAGGATATTAACTATGCATTGATGAGTGAAAATGACAATGCACTGAACAGGGTCTGAAAAGACAGTCAATAAACTGTGGCTAAAGGTTACTCCTGGCACAAGAAGGGGGAGAGGACAGAGGAAGGGGTGGGGCAGGGTGGGGAAGGTAGGACTTCTTTTTATTTAATATACCTTGATAGTGCTTGAATTTTATTTCAACAAGTATATACCTCTTCTGTAATTAAAAAAAAGGTAAATACTATTGTACAGGATTGTTGCCAGCTTTAAATGTTAATGTATATTTTTTTGAAGGAAAGCCCAGCACACGCCTAGCTCAGAACATGTTGTTCTTTTCCCCTGTAGGTTACTTCTGACTCAGTTTTCTCTCCCCACTTATCCACCTTCTGTCCCTGAAGGGGTTAAAACAGCAGCACTTCCGGAGCAGAGTAAAAGGAGTCCGGAGCCCCCCAAGGCGGCAGGGCCTCAGTGGGCTGTGTGGGGGTGGCAGGGAGGCAACATTCCCCAGCGCCGCCTCAGTCCCCACTTGTCTCCTGTGCGGTAGCTGGCAGGCCACTGCCCCCCCCCCTTGCTCAGCTGCAGACCTGCTTCCAATTACCCGTGAAATCTGAGCTGGAAGAGACCTATTAAAGCCCCATTTAGTTTGATCCCCTTGGGGGCCAGGGATCTTTTCCGGAGACATCCCCCTCCTTGTCCGACTGGGACTCCAAGCCTTTTGGATGTTATCTCCTCCTGGGTCAATATTGTGACAACTCCAGCTGTGACCCAGGCCACCCTGGAGCCAAGAGCCGCGCGCTGGGCTGGGCTGGGACTGGCGTCATGCAGGGGGCCCCAAACTCAGCTCCTTTCCTACCTTGGGGCTCCCAGAGGGGCCCAGCCACCCCCCACCCCCTATCGCCTTCCTCCTCTTTCCTTTTCTCCAGCCATAGCAAGCCCGACCCACCTCCAGCCCGCACACAACCCGGCCTCACCCCCTTTTCCAGGCTGGTCTGCAGGTTGCCCAAGGATCCCGGGCCTACCTGGCTGTCCATGGGAAGCTTTTACTGGTAGGGACCGTCTTCGCTCTATTCCCAGTAGTGCCTGGTACAAGGTCGCATGTTTCATAACACCCGGTTACGTAAGAAATAATAAATAACGGTGATTAATGACCTCCTCCCTCGTCCCTGGGCTCGCCTGGGTCAGACCTCCCAGAGAAGGCACAGGAGCTCCAGGAGGAGGAGGAGGAGAGCACAGGGTGAGGGGGCACCTCCCACCCCCACGTCCTCCCCGAGCATCTCTGCCTGTCCTCTGCTGCGATCCACTCCCTAGGGACCAACAGGAAGCCACTCAGAAAGGCCCAAAGTGCTACAGGGAAGGGGGACCCCAGTGCCAGGTGGTGGCACTCCCAGCTTTCAGGGACCACCTTGGTTGAGGGGTTGTGCCCGCCCAGGCATGCTGTCCCCCCTGCCCTCCTGAGGATCATCTCCCTGTTCAGGCCTCCGTGCACCTCTCCCGTGGGTGGGAGGCAGCAGCCAAAGAGCCAGGGCTGAACTCCCAGGACCAGGCAGAACTGGGCTGGGCCTTTGGAGGTGGTCTGCTGGGAGAATTTGTGGCTTCTTTCCCAAAGTCTGGAGCAGCAGGGAGGGAGTGAGGAAGCTACTTTGGGGGCATGGCTGGGGTAGCTGCTTAGAGGTGAGAGAAGGGCAGCCAGAAATGATGGATAAGAAGGTTCCAGAGAGAGGAGTGGAGGGAAGGCTCTTGGGTGCAGTGCACAAAGTGTGCCTGGCTAATCCTCTCCCCAGACCCCCTCTGGGCCTTCTCAGAGCTGCAGAGGTGGGGGTGGGGGCGGGGTGCTTCCGAAGGTCACCCAGGCCAGTCTTCTGTCTCCAACACATCCCCCAGTCCTACGAGTGGATATGCATCCCATTTGGATCTTTGTGGACACAGATTTTGTGACCTTTGTCAATGAAGGAATCCTTCCTTAAGGCTAGGCTGTACTTCCTTGCTGTGCTTTGAACCTGTCTCCTTGTCCCATCTAGAGTGGATTGGCATAAACGGTAGTAACCTGTTGCTTCATTCCTCCTAGTGAGCTCCCCAGAGGAAAGCATGCCATAGAACTGGCATCCTCTGGGCTCTCTGCCCCCATCACCATCCCCACCCCCCAGGGCCCAATATATGCAGCTCCTCACAGGACCAGAGAGGGATCCTGTTGTCTGTAGACCAGGGCAGAGCCATTATCTCTTGCTGGACCCAACCTGAGCCCTCCTAGTCCTGTTTGCCAGCTTGGGGGGAGGGAAAGGGGTGCTGAGGGCTGGAGGCCAGGGGCCAGGCCACCACGGGGCCAGACCCTGCCACTCACAGCTGCTCATCGCCACGGCCTGGCAACCTCCCAGGCCCGCTTCATTTGTTTCTGTCAAAAGTCAGGATGCAGTGGGCAGCCCCTCCTCGCTGCCCACAGAATTAGGGGGTTGGGGGAGGGGCTGACTGGCCTCGGCCCTCCCCAGCCCCCCTGCACTAAGCAGAAGGAAGCACACCAGTACACATGCACACACGGATTTGCCTGCATATACAAGCACACGCCTTCAATGCACATGAATACCCGGACAAATTCACACGTGCACACATGCTTTGGCATACGTGCACAGCTTCACACCCATGCACCTACATGCTTGCACTCACTTTCACACATGCACTGACCGACACATTCATTCCCACACATTTATGAGCATACACATAGGCTCCCAAGACATGCTTACTCATATCTTCACATGAATGTATATGTATATATATATATACACACACACACATAAATATTTATCCATACGCAGTGACACATTCCTTGTGCACACATGCAGGGAAATTAATGGGAGGCTGTCAGCTGCCAACTGGTTCAAATTTGGAAAATACCCGGTGGGAGCTTCTCCAAGGCCACTGGCTGTAGAGAGTGGGGCAGGAGGAAGTGCGTGGAAGAGGATCCCTGCCCTGTCTCCCCAGCCTCAGGGCAGCGGGAGGCCTTTTTGCAATGAGGAGCTGAGCAGGGGAGTGTCGAGATCGGCAGATGAGCGTGGCTCTTCCGGAGGCTTCTTTCACTCAGGGCCTGCTGTGTGCTTTGTGCTTAGGGAGCACAGGGGACGACATGAACGATTCTGCTTGGAGCAGGGGCCAAGGACCGCTTCACAGAGAAGACTGCATTTGACATGGACCTCAAAGGATGCATAGGAGTTGTCCAGAAGGACAGGAAGAATGACGAAATCGGAACCTGGCAGCTGCAGGAGAGAGGAGCACGTGCTATTCATTCATGTTGCCCCGTGTTATCTTGAGGACGTGAGCACAGTGTTTATTCCAGACAGTTATGACAAAGTTCCCAGGAATAAGGCGCCACCTCCATTCTCTCTCCTTCCCCTGGGACATGCAAAGAGACCTGCCAACAGGGCCTGATGCTACCCGGGGGCTGGCTGACCTGACCCCAGGGAAGGAGAGGAACTGTGCTCCAATGAGTGAGAGCCAGGGCGCGAGGTTTCAGGAGGGAGTGGACCCCAGGGCTCCAGGGCCAGCTGACTGGCCTTCTGGAGGGACGCACTCAGGTCTCTGGGGCAACAGCCATTTATTTTCCCTGCCTGGAAAAAGATGGGTGGGGGGCTTTGACACAAAGGCCAGCCTCCCCCCACCCCCTGATCCACCATCCTGCTGCGGTAGCAGAGCTGAGGGCCCGATGCTCCAGGCTCCAACCCCAACGTGGCCCCATCTCCAGCCTCAATCTCATCAGAGCAGGAAACACCACATCCCAGCTGTCTGCCCCAAATCCACCTGGAGCCCAGCCAGCTTGGCTGAAGTCCAACTGAGGCCAAGCCCAGGGGACACTGCCGGGAAGAGGCAAGGACTGGAGGGAAGTGGCAGGGCAGAAGATGGGCCCCTTTCGGAAGCCTAATCTGTGGGTTCCTCCTGGCACACCACGTACTTCTGAGCCCCCAGTGTCCTGACCTTTCTGTACAGTGCTGAAGAGATAGTGGTTGCCATGACAACTGGCTGCCGGACTCCACCCTGATCGCAAAAGGCCTGGAGGCCTGGCTTGAGCCCCACTTGGGACAGAAGTGAATCTAGTTGGGAACCAGAGTCGCAAACTGCAGACTTTGAAAGGCTTGCGCAGAGACCCTCAGTCTGAGAATAACTCCCTCCCTCTTTCCCGCCCTCCCAGCCTCCCGCAGCCGACAGACAGCACAGCAGCAGCAGCTGCCGCAGCCCCAGGGGCAGCCACTGGGGAAGGTGAGAGGAGCTGGGCTGTGCGCCAGGCCCAGGGCTGCTCCGCCTCCCCAGTTCTGGAGCAGACCCCTCTCACCCTCCAGGCAGCAGCCCCCCTGGCCCCCGGGCCCTGAACAGGCTCCTCCCTCCCCTCCCCTCTGCTCTAGCCTTCACCTGGAGACACTTTTTCACTGCCCATGAGTGACCAAGTACCCCAGTTCAAGGCACTTCCAGAAACGTCCACTGATGGGATGCTTGCTCCATTCCATGCAAATCCCCTCTTTGCCCATTTTGCCCACCACAGAGAAGAGCCAGAGAAATGCAGGGTGGCAGGGGACCGGAGGGAGGACCCACCTTTCTGAGAGTCCCTGCGGATGCTGGGTCAGAAGGAAGGAGACACAGAAACAGACGGCGAGACGAGGCCCAGGCCTGGCGACTCCCGCTGAGCAGAGACCTGTGCCGGGGGAAGCAGGTGCCCCCCTGAGGGTGCGGGGGCTCTCAGTCAGGTCTGGGGTTCCAGGAGAGGCCGCTGGGGGTTGGGAGCTTTGAGTCAGACGCTGAGGGCTGGTGTGCCTTGGTTTCCTCATCCGGAAAAGGGGGCAACTACAACCCCCACTCTTCTTGTGAGCCTTAAATAAATTAACCCTTGTAAGGTGTCCAGCACAGTTCCTGACACCTATTTAATCCAAGTTAGGCCATTAATGCTCTTAAATTTTGTGAGCTTCCTTATTTGTCAAAGAGGAGACGATAATTCTTACAATCCCCATGCTGTGGGGATTGAGTGGAACGACACACACGACATGCAGGCATGCAGTAGGTGTCGGTGCAGGGGTCCCACTCTGTGCCCACCCACTCCAGGCCCGGGCCCACCCCGCCTCCCAACCCCACCCCTCACTTTGCTGCCAAGCCCCCAGGGCAGGCCTCGTGCCCAGTCAGACAGCAGGTGGCAGGGCCGGCAGAGCACAGGTGCAGCCTCGCAGGCGACGTGGGGGGTGGTCCCTCCTGTTTCCTCCCCACACGGTGCTTCCCCCAGCTGCCGGCTGGCCAGGCTCAGCCTACGGGGAAGGCTGGGCAGAGGGAGGCAGCAAGCACAGCCACGTGCGTGGGGGGCCAGTAAGTAAGCACGCCGCTTCCTGCCTCTGCCGTCAGCAGCTTCATCAACAGTGGTCAGTGACAGCTCACAATGCTTGCTCGGGCAGGAGCTCTGAGGCTAGGCAGGGTCATTTCCCGGAATTGTCCTTGCCACTGACTCTCCCTCACACCTGGACGGCCAGCCGGCCTGCCTGTGGAACCACGGGGCTCACAGCCCACAAACACCCTCCTGGGCTCACCAAGCCACAAGACTGCAACCCTCCTTGGCACTTGCTCTGGGGCCTGGACACAGCCCCAGGCTGGGGTCAGCAAGAGCGCCAGGCCAGATCTGAGCTTTGGCATGAGCCCTTGGCACCCTCAGCCAGGCCACCCCATGAGTGTCCACTGTGTGCAGGGCTCTGTACCAGGGCTGGGCTCAGGAAACATCTCTACTGTCCTGGTGGACATGGGGTATAAAGGATCCCAGTAGACACACAGGCAAGAGAAATGCAAAGGGCCAATACACATATGCAACTCGATGGGCTACTAATCAAAGAAACAGATCCAGAGCCGGCCCTGAGATGTGGCTTTCACCCATCTGATTGGCAAAGGTGTAAAAGAATAATTTGGCGAGGGCCTGCCAGGGTGCAGGGCTATGGTCACCCTCAGGTGTTGCAGGGAGGAGTGGGAATTGGGACAACTTTTCTGTGGGACGATTTGACAGTAAGCATCAGAAGACTTTGACCCAGAAATTCTACTTCTAGGATTTAAGGAACACGAGCACAGTTAGGTGTAAATGTGCTCGTTGTAGCATTGTCAATGTGAAAAACCCTTAGCTACAACCTAAATGCCCAATGAATCTGAAAAGACAAAAATGTTTGATTTGGCCATGCAGTGGCATGTAGTTCCTGGTAGTGCAACCATTAAAAATGATGCTGAACAGCAGCACTTCTCAAACTTTGATGTGCACAAGAATTACCCAAACAGCTTGTTAAAATGCAGATTCTGATGTAAGAGGCTTGGGGTGAGACCTAAAATTCTGCCTTTCTAACAAGCTCCCAGCTGATGCTGACGCTGCTGGGATTTGAGTAGCAAAGCTCTAGAAGTTTCACTACTGATATGCAAAGACATTCCCGAAAGATCATTAAATGAAGAAAAGCAGGTTACAAAACAATACAGTGCCATTTTTATAAGGAAAACAATATATGCATGCATAAAATTACCTAGAAGTGTATGTAACAAATTATCAACAGGGGGTTTCTCTGGGTGATGAGATTGGGGTGATTTTTATTTTATTCTTTATGCTAATTTGTATTTTCTTCAATGAATGTGTATTAATTGTTCACCTAAAACAAAGTTAATGTGCATTGCCGAGGCTAATTACAAACAGTGTGCCCGGAGCCAGCCCTAAGCTGGGAAGACCTGGCTGGGCAGAGGCCCAGGAATGGGATTTGCTTGACCTGGATGTCAAAGGAGCTACAAAGCCTAAGAGGAATCTTGGGGTGGTGGGCTATAAGATGAGCCATCCACGTGGACGCAGGAGGCAGGGTGCAAGCTAGGAACTGAGATCCCAGGGCCCTGGGCTGCCAACCTGTACAAGCCCTTGACCTCAGGCTCTAGAAAGCCACCCATTCCCATTCCTTCAAGTGTTTGTTTCCCTTCTCCTTCCTTCCATTGAGTACCCACTGGGACCAGCATGGCAGTAGCAGTGGAAAGAGAGAGACCCCCCAAGGGAAAGGCAAATCCAGTTTCAACGGCAGAGATCAGACTCCCCGGATGGCTCCCCCAGAAATTCTTCTTCCAGGGCCAACCTCTGGGGGCCAAGTTTTGCTTTGTGTGGGGTACAAGTTTTTCTTACAAAGTGAATACTGCATTCTCTTACTGGAGGGTGCAGTGGCCCCAGAGAAGGCATCAAGCATTTGCTCAGTGCTTTGTGAGAGTAGGCCTGGCTGCCCTCACTGGCTGTGTTTCCTCATCCATAATAGAGAGAAAATACTGTTTGGGGTGTCTCGCGGGGCTGTGAGCTTCAGTTGCTTAAGAAAATCTCTTTGCAAGTTGTGAAAGGAGGTACTGACGCTGAGCAGCTACTTATCCTTTTTGTTCTTTTTCAGAGAGAAGATGCTGTGGACTGTCCATGCTGCCCTCTTTGGCTTGGCAGTTGAGGGTCTGCTCCCAGACACCACCCCTCCCCGATCATGGGTGTTGAAATGCTCGTTTCTCTTTGTCACTGTTTCTCAATGTATGGACAGCAGAGGAGATGATGTGGGGGCATATCTGGGATGACGTTAGCTGGACTCAAACACAGCATTTAATAACACTGAATCATGGAGTGAGGAGATTTTCCTCTTTCCAATCTCTTTCTGTCCTTCTAAGTCAAGGAGAAAGCCTCAGTTAGGAGCTACTATGTTTCTAACACCTCCCTAACACTCGCAAAGTTTCCTTTTGAACAAAAAGAGAGCAGACCTCGGCTCAGAGTCTCCACTGGCAACATCTAACTAAATTTGATTTTTACAATTGCCTTTCTATTTAGGGGAGTGATATCATGTTTCCTTTAAAACTATTTTCAAATAAGAATATTGAGTCAATTTAAACAAACAAATGAACAGGTGGTGTTTTGAGATGGCAAAAATCATGAATGTGGCACGGATTTTTGAAGATTTGTGGTCCCCTTGAGAGATGCAGGCATCCCTGGGAGGAGTGGTACCTCCGGTTGCCTCTTTGGAGAACTTGTCCCCTTCCCCCCACCCCGCCCCTGCCTTTGTGCTTTCACCCACCCTGTATCTTATGAGGTGACTCTTTGGCTTTTCTTCCTGTTACTGCTGAGTTTTGAGTTCCTCAAGGGCCGAGAATATGTCTTGGGCCTCAGACCTTCCCCCACTGGCCTGGCCCACAGTAGGTGTCATTTAGATGTACTAGGAGACCCGAGGTTAGAGGATGGGCTCTGTGCCAGAAGACTGAGTTCTGGTCCTGACCCCTACCCTTACCAGCTGTGTGACCCTAACAAGTTCCTTAACCTCTCTGAGCCTCTGTCTCTTCTTCACTTGACTGCCTCATGGGGTGTTTTCAGCACACAGTATGTGAAAGGGGTTTGAAATCAATAAATTCAGAAAGGATTATTAGTAGTATTCATTACTGAACCATGAAGCCTGTGTCACTCAAAATCTTTCTGGTGCAGACAACCATGATGAAGAGGAGGCTGGAGGGAGAGGTGGGGTGGGGGTAGCAGTGGCATGAGATGGGATGAGGGACAGGGGGCTGGAAAGACAGCGCCGAGGCTTGGGCCCCTCCTTCACAATCGGATCTAGGTCTGGGGTGACCTGGAAACTGTCCTCTGCCTCTGGGGCTCCTCAGATCTGTCTAGTACAAAAAGCATGGTCTTTGGAGTCACATGACTAGGGTTTGACTTCCAGCTCTGTCACTTACTGGCTGGGTGACCTGAGGCAAGTTACTTAACCTCTCTGTGCCTCATTATTCTTGCCGCTAAAATGGGGCTGAGGAGCCAGGGCTGTTGTGAAGACAAATGAGATCACACATGTATCCATGAGGCCTGGCACGTGGTAAGTGCTCAGTAAGGATTCCAGGGAACTCCTCCAGGTTCCAGTCACGGAAGTGACTCAAGGTACATGATGTCATCTGGAGCATTGTTTCATGATCTGGGAGAATTGGACTCCTCAAAGCTTTTCTCACCTGAAGCTAGACCTGGAAAGTTGGAGATCAAAATTGCAGATATCAGCTTCCAACCCAACTCCACCTCACTCCCACCCCCACCTCCTTACATTCAACTCAGGAACCAATCCTGCCCCTTAGAGCCTCCTGGGTGATAGAGTTCTCCAAGATGAGGGGAACAGGAGAAAGGGGAGAGGAGGATCTTTGCAGAAGCAGCCAAGACTTCTTTGACGTATAGAAGAGCCGGGGCTCAAGGGGCCAGCTGGAGGTCCACTGTCTGTCTGCAGAGGGCTGCCCTAGACTTTCTGTCTCCTCCACCCCTGGGAATCCAACCATAAGAAGAGCCAATCTGGCTCCCCTCTGCATCTCTTGCCCCCAACACAGCTTCCTTCCTGTGATCTCTGGGGGAAGATCAGAGTTGGGGAGAGAGAGATGTAGCCAGGGAGGCTGGTTCAGCTCAGCTGAACTGTAACATCTGCAGCCTTAACAGTGGCCTCCCCATTCCTGCTTCAAACTGGGAGGGGATGGGAGGCCCCAGTTCTTCCCAGGAAACAGTGATATGACTCACTCCTCAGGGAAAAGGCAGCCTGTTTTCTATGAAAGTAATATGGAACTGTGGAATTCATTTTCTCACCTTTATAAGGCAAAATGTGGAACAGCATGTGTGTTAGCAGAAAACACCGAAATGATGGTGATTTAAACAAGACAGACGTTTATTTCCCCCTCACATAAAATAATTCTGAAAGTAAGCAGGCCAGGGCTGGTATAGTGATTCCACAAAGTTTCCAAGGATCCAGTTTCTTTCTAACACATCCTCATGGTCCAAGATGATTGTGAGAGCTCCTACCATCACATTTGAATTCCAGGCAAAACTTTGGTGGAGAGGGAAGAAGGCATGTCCCTCCCTTTAAGAGGTCAAACCGAACATGTTCACTGACACCCAAAACTCTAAGTGGCCCTAAGGGGGAAGAGGGGGACTGGCCAGAACTTAG
Source organism: Cabassous unicinctus (assembly GCA_029593785.1). Lineage (NCBI taxonomy): Eukaryota > Metazoa > Chordata > Mammalia > Cingulata > Chlamyphoridae > Cabassous > Cabassous unicinctus. Next base: position 20,150 of record JAQZBX010013693.1, read on the forward strand.
TCATATGGCCACAGCCAGTTCCAAAGGAGGCTAGGGAATGAACTAACTCTTTCACCTGGGTGATAGTGAGGCCCCTCCCATCTCTCACAGCCACTGTCCTGACTCAGGTCACTCTCAGCTCTGCCATAACCATAGGTGTGGTCTTCCTGCCTCCAGGCCAAACCCTCCGCTTGCCCACCGCTGTTTCTCTACAATGCACATCTGGCCTCTGCTCAAGCACTTGAGATGGCTCCCCGGAGCCCTTGGAATAAATGATAAACTCTCAACATGGCCTTCAGAGCTCTTCACAGTCTGACCCCAGCCTTCCCTTCCAGCTTCATCTCCAGGCACAGCCCCTCCCCGCAGCGCCCATGGGCCAGCCCCACCGGTTTCCTCCACCTTCTTCAAATCACCCATATCCTGTCACGCCCTTGGCAAAAATGCCTTTTTTTTTTTTAGGAGGTACTGGGGATTGAACCCAAGCTCATGTATATGGAAAGCAGGTGCTCAACCACTGAGCTACACCCACTCCTTAATGAGAGCTGGCTTTTTCATTTGTTTCTTTTGTTTTCAGGAGGTACCGGGGATTGAACCTGGGACCTTGTACATGGGAAGCAGGCACTCAACCACTTGAGCTACATCTGCTCAAACTAAAATGCTCTTAATGCTGCCCAAGCTTTGCCTTTCCCCATATGAAGTCTCTCTTGAGCCCTTTCCTGCTCCCTCTGTGGACCTTCCTGGAAGTCTCCGGGGTCTTCAAGAGGACAGGCCATCTGCAGTGTTCAGAGCTGCTCACCCGCCTGCCACCAGGAGTCTGTGTCAGAGAGGCTCTTGAGGGTTTGGTTTTGCACAGACTTGGTATTGTTAAGACAGCATTAAGCCTTTCCTGCTGGACTGGAAGCCCCCTGTGGGCCACTGATGTCATCTTGGTGTCCCTAGCACCAAACCCAGGGCCTGGCACTGTGTAGGATGGAATGAATGATGGACACACAGAAGACCGGTTCCCTCCCCCTCTCCTCCCCTGTCCCTCTAGTTAGCTCAGGCCATCCCGGCCACAGGTCGGCAATCTTTGCATCAGGGGGCCAGCTCAGAGCCTGCCACCAGCCCCTTTCTCTGAAACATGGGTGACGAGTTGTCCAGGGGATGACGCTCAAGAGCTGACATTAAAATGGAACAGAGACAGGCCCTTGCAGAGATCCTCACCCAGGCCCCCGCCATCCCAGTTAGGAGCTGTTCAGTCTATACTGTCTCCAATGACCTCCGGGGCTATAACAGAGACGACGTCAATCCTAACAAGAACCACAGCCCGTGGCCACCCCACCTCCCAGGTTCTCAGGATCAGGGTGAGCGCTGGCTCTCCCGCCTGGCAGAGATGCCAGGCCCTTCGCCCGCTACCAGCTCCAGGGCACCAAGTGACAGCCTTTGGGGCCAGACTGGCCGCTTCCTCAGACTCCGCAGTCTCTGGCACTGTGTCCTGAGGATGAGGCGTGGGCATGGGGTCTTGTGGTTGCTGCGCCCTCAGCCTCTGAAGATGTAGCCCCTTCCTCCCAAACCTCCTCCCGCAGTTGCTCAGGCCAGGCCTTCAGTCCCACCCAGAAGGCACTTCTTCCCTTTTGTTCCTTTGGTGGGGGTGGGGAGTGAGGTGTGGGGGGGTCCCTGATAAAGACTTTTGTCACACTGCCTCCTTGGAGACAGGCTAGGGCATTAAGATTCTTCCATAAGAGGCCTCAGGTTCTGGCTCTAGGGCCCATCACAGAATCTTCCAGCTGGACTTGGGTGCCTTCCCTAGGGGGAAGAGAGGGTGGGACAGGTGGCCAGGATTCCCAGGCCAGGGAGAGCCCCCATGCCTGCACACTCACACCAACATCGCCTTCCCCACCCTTCATGCCCCCGTGGGTCTTTGCACCTTGACTGTGGTTCTGCAGATGTCAATCCATGACTGTCATTTTCTCTGACCTGGGACCTCTCTGTTTCCTTAAGTGCCTGGCATGGAGAAGGAGCCCAGTGGATGCTCCCTTTCCTCCCATCCTCTCCCCAGATCCCTGCTCTATGGAAAAAGGGGGTCTTGAGCTTGGCGCCACCCCTTAGAGGGCAGAGGAGTAACTCAGAAGGTGGGGTCTGCCTGGAGAGCTCAGTGGAGGTCACCTGGTCCACCTCCCCGCCTTCCCCGGGAAATGACCCCAGTTGGTGAAGCTATCAGGTACTACCAACAAGCCAGGGACTGTGCTATGTGGTCGGTTCCTACCGTCTCATTTACACCACACAGCCAGCCCCTGAGATGGGGTTAGAAAGGTGAAAAGACTTGCCCAAGGTCACACGGCTAGTGGAGGGCAGGCCCTTCACCCCTGCCTGGTGTTGGCTGCTGGCACAGCTTCTGTGGGTCCTTGTCCATCCCTTCGCTTCTGCTACTTGCTGGCTGTGGGACCTCGTGAGATCCTTCAGCTCTAGGGACTTCTACTCCCTCATCTGAAGCACGGGAACAATAACACTTCCTTTGAAGGTGGTGGGGAGATCCTCACATAGCGAGTTGTAAAGCACCTGGCACGGAGCCTGGCGCATGGTAGGTGCCCATGGACAGGAGCTGCCAGCCCCTCATCCCTCAGGCCTCCCAGCAGAGGGGGGTGGGGAGGGAGTGACCAGCGGTCCCCATCCGGAGATGAGAGCAGAGCCACCCAGCTGTCCACAGAGGCGGGCAGCCCCGGGCGATCGGCGGGCTCTCGGGTTCTCAGAAAGCCTGCTCCACATCACAGTCGATTAGTTACAAATGGCTTCCTCTCCTCGTGTATCACTTACACAACAGAGAGAAAGGGGTGATTGTTCCTGAGGAGGGAGCTCTCCCCCAGCCCCTCTCACCAGAGCAGCTGAGAGCCGCAGTGGGGAGGGGCGGAGGGGTTGGGAGGGGGAGGGTTGCAGTCAGAAGAAGGAAGGGTGTGGAGGGTGTCAGGCAGTGGGAAGGGACCAGCTGAGCGTCCACTCCTGGTGAGCAGCAGGCAGGCAGGGGATGAGGCTTGGGAAGCGTCTTGAGTTGTGAGAGCAGGAAGGAGAGGCAGCTACAGGCGCTCGCTCATGAGCCGGATTCCTCAACAGCAGCTTGCCATGCAGGCCCCAGTGGGGGGCACTGCCCCCCTATTGGGTAGCTGGCACACAGCAGGCGCCAGGCCTCTGAATTTCATGAGACTGTGGACACCACTGGTATCCAAACAAATGCCCTCCCTCAAGACAGCTGTGACTGGCTGGCCCTCTGGTCCCCTGTTGTCAATAAAGTGGGGGCTGTGAAGACTGGGGTCTGGAAGAGCCTGGAAGGGGATCTGGTTGAGGCTGGCTGGACCCAAGGTGCTGGCTGCGGCTCCCACAGCCCACCTTTCCCCTAGGTGGTCCTTAACTTTGCTGAGAGAGGCCCCTCCGTTAAAGCAAATGGCCAAGCATGCACAGAGTCCCGCTTTGTCATTCCTCTTAGCACAGCTGAGACCAGCTGGCATTTTTCACAAAGGACTTCACTAAATACTAAGGGAGAACAAAAGGGAAATAATTACAGAAAACACGAAAAACCCAGCCCTGGCTGCCAAGTTCCCAAAGTACAGGTTTCCAATCCTTTGGTGATGACATGTCACCCCAAAGGGCTGAGATAATGCAGAGGGCACCTTGCCTGGCCCCCCTTGTTCCCAGCTCTTGTGGCAGGCGCCATCTTGTTCCCCATCCCTGGGAACCACTTGGTCACCCATGGGCTCTACTCCTAGTCGCTTTCCAGCCTTGGCCCCACCCCAGGCCTCCCGTTAGGTTCTGGTCTCTGGCTCAAGGCACGAGCCTTGTCCCCTGGGGGCTGGTGGAGCTGCGGTGACCAGACCAGGGCATGATTACACAGTAACAGGAGGTTGCTTTCCCACACTCACTCCCACCAGAGAGGCCCACCCACATTGAAAGGTTTTCAGAATGGGGGCTCAGAGGGCTACCCCTGAAGACTGAAGAACATTTGAATGAGAAGTGGGCAGACTTGGGGTATTTTCTCTGCAGGAAGAAGAGCAAGTGCTCTGAGGATTAGCCCAACTCAACCAATATCAGGTAAGCACCTACCATGTGCCACGCACTGAGCAAGCAGCTGGGGATACAAAGGTGAACCAGAGACACAGCCTCTGCCTCTTAGATCTTATAGTCTTTGAGGGGAGACTGACAAGCAACTCAGCAATTTTGACTCCAGGCACCAGGTGCTATGACGGAGGAGCAACTGAGTCAAGGTGCTGTGGGAACCTGAATAAAGGCACCTTGCCCATTGTGGGTGGCCAGGGAGACCATCGGATCCTGCCTGGAAGAAGTGCCTGGAGAGAGGGAGCCAGAGCTTGGGGTTGAAGCTGGGGTGGGTCCACGGGAAATCCCAGCCCAGCAGAAAGAAGGCAGAGGAGGCCACCCAAAGCTTCTTGCTGGTGGCTTTGGGTAGCCACTGGCTACAAAGCATGCCCAGACTATAAGGTAAAAAGCCTGTGACCCCAAACTGCCCTCTGTTGTTCTCCCTACCAGCCAGGAAGGGGGAGATTTTAGTCCTTAGCCACTGCACTTCTCCCCCACCTTTGGCCATATGCAGGTCTGGGCTCAGGAACAGGCTCAGAGGGAGAGTGTGTTTACCCAGGACCACCTGAGACATCTCCCCAGTGGTCCGAGTTGGGAAATAGTTCAGACAGTCAGGAAAATGAAGAGACTAGGTCAAAATGGGAAAACGAGTCAGGAAGCCGAAAGCCAGGGAGTTGGGATGGGTTGGGACAGGTGTTTTGGGACGAAGACCATGACTAACACAAGATGTGGGAGCCGTGTGTTTGTGGGTGGCCTCAGAGCCGGGGGCTGATCTGACGGCCTGAGGGAACCATGCAAAACAGGACCCCATGACTGCTTGGGGTCCATGCCTGGTGACTTGTCACCACCCAAACGGTGTTTCTATGGCCCACACCTTCCCTTTGATCTGCACTTGCCTGACTGCCTGCCAGAGGGTCAGCTCCAGCCCTGGGATCGGGGTTCTTCCTCCTGCACATCAACCATTCAAAGTTTGTCCAGCCAGAGGAAGACCCAGAAAAGGTTCGAGACACTGGTCCTGGCTTCAAGATGCAGTATGGTTTGGAGCTAGGGCTCATGCTCCGTGGAAAGAGCCTTGGAGAAGCATCTAGGCTTGATCCCCAGCTCTGGTCCTTACTTTTCTCACCTACCTCACAGGGTCCTTGTGAGAATTCAATGAGTTGAAGTGTTTAAAGCACCAGGCTTAGCTCATAATAGGTGCTCAGTAAATGTTATTATAGTTATCTCTCTGAAACAATAGCAAATAATATCCATGATAAACAGTTAAGTGTTGAATTGTGGACACTTATCCTGCTATCCCCTTAGCACTGACATCTACTCAGAAGGCTTCAATGACAGCTGAGGACTGTTCCCCTGGATGGTGATAGCGAGAGTGACTCCATGTGTGAGTGAGACAGAACAAATGCCTTCGACTCTTGGTCCTTTACAACTGGCAGAAGCATTCAGTTCTTCAACTTCTATCGTTTTGTGTCCGTGCTGGCGAGGACTCTGCTCTAACTCTAGTGATTTTATTTCTTGTAATTAGAATCAAAAGTTGAGTTAGAAATCATGCCCAACAGTTACATTTCTTGCATGCCAAATGCTTCTTTATCAGTCCTCCCACAGCCCTAAGAGATAAGTACTGCTAGTGCTCCCATTTGGCAGATGGGGAAACCAGGGCTCGGAGAAGCGATGGAGCCACAATACCGGGGCCAGGGCCACCAGAACATCTACCCTGGACTGTGTGTAAGCAAGAATCAATTTCTATCGGGGTAATCCATCAGAATTTTGGAGTCTAATTTGTTTCTGCCCCCCAGCCTACCCTAACTAACTCATCTCACAACCCAGGAAGCTAGCTGCGTTCAGAAAGGCTAAGGCACAGCTTGCAGGAACCACGACATTCCCCAGGGAAATGAGCTCACTCTGGGAGTGTAGAAAGCGAGCTGTGAGCTGAGCTGCGGCATTCCTGGCCATCTGCACCCACCCCCTCATGAATGTAAACATTGAGGGATCCTCCAGGCCACAACTCCAGAACCTGGGGCAGTGCCTGGGGCATAGGAGGGCCCAAGCACTATGTGTTGAAAGAAAGAGAGAGAAAGGGAGGAAGGAAGGAAGGAAGGGAGGGAGGCAGGAAAAATACAAACACACATATACATGCACAATATATAATCCCCATACACACAGTTACAGGCAAATATGCCCAGGTACATATGTGCTCAAAAATACAGCTATAGACAAGAATATACAATACAAATACTTATATACACATACTCATGCACAATATACCTCCATGCCCACATATACAGAACCAAATCCAAAATAGACACACATAACATATGTATACATACAACAAACATGTCATAAGCAAACATGTATGATACAGAGATCCACAAACACACACCTACTCACCCTCATACACCCTCCACCATGGCCTAGCGCCCTTGGAAGGAGCCTGTCTGCCCCAAACACCCTAGCCTGTTGGAGCCTGTCATAATGTTCTCTGCAGCCCCCGCTGAGCCAGTCAGCCGGTGACGGGCCTTAGCTCCTGGACCTCCCAGCTCAGGCTCGGCGCCAGCCAGGAAGGGAGGCAGCGTCTCTGGCAGCCCCCACGTGGGTGGGCAGGCAGCGGACGCAGAGGTCACAGGGGTCAGAGCTGGGGCTGCCCTGCTCCTGGCTGGAATGTGAGCTGGCGGGGCCACCTCCCAGGCTTCCCCCCTCCTCTGAAGCCATCCGCCAGCCCCAGGCCCAGGCCAACTCTGTGACCCTGAAACCTGCCAGGTTCCTGGAGCCAGGGAGCTGGGCATGGAGGGTGGCAAGGCAGCAGGAGAGGGAGGGGGACCCTGAAGGGCACACGCAAATGCACACGGAGATGCACAATCACACACAGAAGCCTATCCGAAGAAAAACACACACATGCAGAGTCATGGGCAGGCATACAAACTCACATTCCCACTGAAATACACATTCAGACACACTTCTCAACACACCCTGAGACATACAGGCACACACACACACACAATCACACAAGGTGACAGAAATTGCAAGAGACCAGACCCCCACAAACAGAGCAACATTTGGACGTGCAGGGGACACATGCTGCCACTCGGACCACACAGCAACCCAAACTCACAGCCCACGTGGATCTTCACTGTCACGCATAAATGCACATGCACGCACACTCACAGACCTGTGTCTGCAGGCCCTTGACGGACTAGAGACTTTCCTCCTCCTCCTCCTGGGACCAGGAGGAAATACGGCACCAGGCCACTCACCAGCGCACGTGCCAGTCTTGCAGAGAGGGCCTGAGTGGACTGCCGCCCCAGGAGGAAACTAGAGCTGGACCCCCACCAGGTGCCCCGAGGGCTGTGGTGCTGTCTGAGTGCCTGACCAGGAGGGTGGCATACTGGGAAGAGAGACTACTCCGGAGCCACGTGGCTTGGGTTTCATCTCTGCCAGTTCCTTGGACACACACACACTTTTCCAGGGTGCATATGTGCGTACAATACATACAGGCAAAGCCCACGGCCTCAGTGTCTTCGTCAATAAAATGGGGCTACTGATCTTTCCACTCCCAAAGATTGTGGGGATGACATAAGGTGGCACTCTGAAGAAAGGCCAGACCAAGTTGCAGCCTTCCTAGGGGTGGGGGCGGGGTGGCTGCAACTCCTCGTGGGGCCGCTAAAGTCATGAGCCTTCTTCCCAGACTCCGGGCTCCTCACCTGGATCCCCCTTCAAGGTGGCTGGCCCAGAAGAGCCCGAGCCGGGCTGAGGCCCCTCTCCCCTGGCTCTAGGTAGGCTCCGAGTGGCCCCCGGGTGGAGGCTGCGGCTGCGGCTGCGGGCTAGGCTCCGGGGCGACAGGGAAGCCTTAGGATCTCGGTCCGAAGCGCCCTTTCCACGCGCTCCGGGGCTGCCGGCCGGGCTCGGAGCTGCAGCCGCCCGGCTCCGCCCTAGGCTCGGCCGCTCCCTGGGACTCATCGGGCTCCCGCGGCGGGCAGGCTCCTTCTCGAGTGGGCGGGGCGCCCTGGAGCCCCGCCCCTACTCACAGCCCCTGAAACCCAGCCGCCGACAAGCTTCAGTCCCAGAAGGGAGCTGCTGGTTGAGGGGGAAACTGCATCTTCAGACCCCTGCCCAGCCACGAGAAGACCTGGGGTTGCCCTGGACGCCCACCGGACCCTCCCCAGGGACCCGCCTGCCCCACACCGTCCTGCCCCTCGGGGCCGCTTCCCATCAGGTTCCCCAGCCACAGCTTCACCTGCGGGCTCCTGACTCCCCAGGGCTTCCAGAGGATGCTCGGGCCACCGGCCGGGGCCTCAGGGCAGCAGTGAGGGGGGCATTCGGCCCCCCATTCAGCTCTTCTCAACCCCCTCCTCCTGTGCGGGGGGCTCGCCCAGAGGGACGAGCATGGTGGTTTTCCCTAGGAGCCGGCTGGCTCGGGACGTCTGAAAAGATGCCTGCCATGAGGCTATTCACTTGCTTCCTGCAGCTTCTGGCCGGGCTGGCGCTGCCTGCCGTGCCCCCCCAGGTAAGAACTGCCCCCACCCCAAGCCTGACGCCCCTGAGCTTCCCACCTCCAGCACTCTAAGCAGGGGGCTCTGAAAGCAGACCCATTCTTGGGAGCGACAGCTCCAAGGATGTCCAAACACAGTCCAGGGGCCAGGCTGGACCAGCGTCCTCTGGGAGGGGCCTCAGGCTGGACTGCTCCCCACTCTAGCTCCCGGGGGGTGGGGAGCCACAGGGAAGGGAGGGAGGTTTCCTGTCTGGCCCCTGGAGCCCTGGTGGCTTTGCTAAAAGCATCTGTCCACTAATCCCAGGCCTGTCCCTGGCCTTGTGGTCAGGGTCGAGGCCCTGTGACCAGCCAGGCAGGCCCAGAACCTCTGACCTGGGCTGGTGCGGGGGTTTGCAGGGGCGGGGGGAGCAGCTGAAGAGGTGGGCAGTGGGGAACCTGGGCCCTGCCCCCACCAGGGCTCAGGGCTGAGCTGGGGACTCCTGGGTGGGCTAGGGGTGAGAAAAGGGGTCTGGCTGTGCTTGCGCTCCTGGGTGGGTGGCCGGAGGTCTTGAGTGTGGGGCATGGGGAAGTGAGCAGGGCCCTTTTCCCAGGAGCTGGGTGAGTCTGGCCAGGAGCCAGCTTGGGCAGTGAAATCCTGACAAAGCCAGTAAGCTCCCTTCCCACTATGCTGTCCTGCTGCCTGGGAGTCCCCGGCCCCAGCCCCGGAGCTGGGTGGGCTGGGCAGCTTCCCAGGTGCCCAGGAGCCCTGCCACCGCCTGCCTGGTAGAGCTGGCAAGAGGTGTCATGTTACAGGCAGCACCAGCCCATGGCGACACCCGCTCAGGCTCCTCAGCTTCCACCAGCTGATAGCCTCCCCCTGGGCTCTGGCATTTGGCCAAGGCAGGCCAGGCCAGCAGGGCTGGGCTGGGGGCTGGGTGGAAGGGAGACCCCACAGGATTGCCAGATCTTTGGGACCCAGAAGGTAAAGGGCATCCAAAAGCCTCCTGCCTCCTGCCCTTTTCCCCAGAGATGGGTGGAACTCACCCGGGGTCCAGTGGGATTTTAGTTGCATCTAGAAAGAGGCAGATCTGAGACAGGGCAGAGAGAGAGAATTTGTGGAGCAGGTGGGAAGGGGCTCAGCGTGGTAGAGCGCAGAGCCCCAAGGTGCCCCTGCTTCATCTCTGCACCTTTCTGTCCACAGCAGCGGGCCTTGTCTGCTGGGAACAGCTCATCAGAGGTGGAAGGTAAGCCAGATTGGCTGGGGTACAGAGGATGGGAAGGGATTGACCTAAAGGGTGGGTGCTGGCTGATAATAAGTTGGGGAGAGTCTACAAGTGAGACATCCTGGCTAATAAAGTTGGCAGGACCCAAGAGATCCCCTACTGTGACCAAAAAGCCTGGACTAGGTGATTTCCTGGACCAGAATCACCCAGTACACAGAGCACACAGGGCCGAGGCCAGAATTCCTGGGATCCCACCGACCAGCTCAGGGCCCCTTCCCTAGCATGAGAGGCAGGCAGATGGGGCCATGGAGGGCAGGGTGGGAAGGGGGTGCCAGGGGCTAGACTGGGGATCTGGGAGTTGGACAAAATGGGCAAGCAGTCAAGAGGGTCAGGGAGGGATAGGAGACCTTCCCAGCAGCCCAGCCCTGGCGGAGCTGCAGGGATCTGACCAGGCTGCTTCATTGATTACAAACAGACAGAACATGAGTCGTGCCCTCCCTGGCCCCTCCATTCCCCGCCCCTGTTGCATCAAGAGGGAATCTTCAAAGGGCAAAGAGATGTTTGCCAAAGAGACATACATGCAGAAGGCAGGAGGCCCATGCCAGGCCCCCTGCCTTGCTCCTCCCTCCCTGCCTCTCCGAAACGTGCAGAGCAGCCACACACCACTGCTGAAGCTTCCCACGGTGCCGTGGGAGTGGAGGCGTGTAGAGACGTGCACACGCACACGCGTGGTAGCTGTCTGGGAGCTGGGAACACCCTCTGCCAGCTGGCTGCCCGTCCACCGCCTGCCTGCCTGGCAGCCAGCCTCTCCCAGGCCCAGCCATACTCCTCTGTCTGAGTCCCTGGCCCCTTGGCCACTCCAGCAGGTAGGGGAGGTAGCTGCCCTCAACTTCCCTGACCCATCCCCACCCCGGTGTGCCCTTTGGAACTGGCATGATAGCACAGTCTCTGGGATCTGGAGAGGGGCCCATGACCCAACAATGCTCCATGTCCTTTTTGATGCTTTTAGTGTAATTCAGGCAACAGCTACCAAAGAAGCCTGAGCTTCAGTTTCCTCATCTGTATAATGGGAGTATTAGACCACATGCTATCTAAGTTCCCACAGATTATAGGATTCTGTGACTCTGTAGAGGAAACAGCCATCTATATCTCCCAGAGACTGGGGCAAGGAGGCTTGGAAATGTAGATTCCCCAATCAATCAGGTGAAGTACAGTGAGCTTTGGACCCCACATATCAAATCTGAAAATGCCATCCCCTGTGCTAACATCAGAGCAAGAGACGGCACCATCTGTGTTGAGGAGGAAGGTTGTCCAGGCATGGATGTTGATTTCTATTATTCACGGTAATAATTTGGGGCCCTTAGTGTAATTTCCTCCCGACTACAAGGCTGGCGACTAGGAAGGCATTAGTATTCTCCCACATTTTACAGACGAAGCACCTGAGGCTCAGAGAGGCCTGAAGTCTCAGTCCCCTGCAACCCCCCTACAGTGTCTGCAGCAGAGCAGGAGTGTGTGGCACCAGGCAACTAGTGGCCTGGTGGCCAAGCTGGCATAAGCAAGGTGTCCTTTAGCAGGCTTGCTGTGTGCCCCACCGGTGACCTGGGGAGGACACCTGCTCGTCTTGGGCAGGTGGCCAGCAGCTCTGCCTGGCCCTGTGGCCTCTCCCCAGCAGCCTCCCATCAGCTTGCTCTCAGGATCAAACGTTCCCTTCTTGGGTCCTCTCCCTCCTGGGTGGCAGGTGGCTGGGGCCAGATGGGAGGCATGCCCACAGGGCTGGTAAAAGAGCTGAGGGCCCGCTCTGGCCCCGGGAGTGGCCCTTGGGGACAGCCAGCGCTGGCCAGGCGCCTGACTGGGCACAGCCTCCCTCTCCTCTTGCCCCACCCCCACCGCTGGAGCAGGTCTGGGGCCACAGGAAGTGCTCTCAGGAGCAGCTGAGCAGAGGAGCTCTTTCCTGAGGGGCTCAGCCCACATCTGGGGGCGGTCACCACGCTCCCTCAGCCAGGCCCCTTGCCCAGCCCCCTTTCTGTCTCCCACACACCCGGACATGGGCCTCCAGGGATGGCTCACCCTCTTTCCCAGTGGCTGCCAGGTAAACCAGGCTCCTGCCCACTTCCCTTCAGCCCTCCCACAACACTGCCTGGCCATGTGGCCCGGGAAGTGGTGGAGTCAGGATTCCAGGGTTCTGGAGTCTGGGTCTTATTGACAGGGTGGTGTGGGGGTGGGGGTGAGAAAAGGAAATCCCTTCTGCTGCTGCCAAGGCTGAGCTGGCTGTGCTTCTCCTGGCTGTGCCCTGATAGCCCGGCTGGATGGAAGTCTGTGTGTGGGATGGTCAGGGGCTGGGCACCCCTTCTCTGCTGCTGTCCCTCTCTCTCATGGCTGGTCCCAGGGCAGGGGCCTGAGTCTTTCTGTGGCACTTTGGCGGCTGGCTGGTCCTCTGCTCTTATTTACATTTTCCAAGGAGGAGATTAAATGCTCAGAGTCCCATCAGTGCTCATGAAGCTTTCAAACTAAACCCACAAGTTCATGGAGTCAATGAGAGGCAGGCCCCATATTGCAAAGCAGGCTGCCCTTGGGCTGCAGAGCTGCCTTTGTGGGAGAGGCCTGGTTTCCCCTGGCCCCCACTCCCAGCCCTAATGCCCCCCTAGCAGTGCAGGGCGGAATGGAGAAGCAGACCTCCAGCCGAGAGTGGTTTATTGCCTCAGTGGCCTCCTGAGCCAGCTCCGTGTGGACACACCTCTTTTTGGGTATCTTCTACCAGCTTGTAGCCTTTCCCGAGGGCCTCTGCTAAGGCTGAGGTTTACTGTTCCTCTGAGATTACCCCAAGACTCATATCCTTGTAGGCTAAGGAAAATGAATTTTGCCCCTTCTACCTCCCAGGAAAGGTCACAGAAGGAAGTGAGGGGCTGCTAGGAGAGGCCATTGCTCTGTGGCAGAGGCTGCAGGGCCCTAGGTGACCTAGCTGTCCGTCAGGCACAGGCCAGGATGACCCACAGCCAAAGATGTTTCTCTGCTCATTGTGTCAAGGCTGGGCTGGGCTGCCTGCACGGAATCACAGAGCATCCATCAGAGCTGAAAGAGCCCTTAGCAACCGTCTATTCCCAACCTTTTTCTTTTCCCTAGCTGAGGAAAACGATTTGCCCAGAAAGGTTAAGTGACCTCCCCAAGGTAACACAGCCAAGGGAGGGTCAAAACTAGAAGCCAGTTCTACTGGCTCTGGCCACTGACTTCCTCTGACCCTCTGTTTGGGGCCTGACCCCAGGCCTTCCCCTAAAAGAGCAGTGTGTTTTGAAAGATTCCAGATCAGCCCCCAGAAGAGCCTATTCATGACCACCAGGACATGTGAGGTCCTCAGTGAACACTCATCCAATCAATCAGTACTTAGCCTGTGTTTACTGGGTGACTGGGTCCCTGTCCCTGAGGACCCTTGATTTGGTTGTAAAGGAGATAAGAGCCACCAATGACTGAGATAAGGTGAGCTCTTGGAGCCAAGTTGTGCTCAAGGGAGGGACATCTGTTCAAACTGGAAGAAGTGGAGAAGGCTTTAGAGAGGGGGTGGGGAGGCGGCCTTGAGAAATGGGTGGTAAGATTCGGAGAGAAATGAGAAGGGAGGGAAGAGCATTGCTGGCAAATGGGCCACGAAAGGCAAAAGCCCAAAGGTGGGAATTCAGGCTGTTTGGACCAACATGGAGAGTAGGTTTGGAGCCATCCTTGGGGAGATCTTGGCTGCCAGGCAGAGGAGTTGGCACTCAGTGAGACAGGCCATTGAGAGCCATGGAAGGGTTTTGAGCCAAAGACTAAGGGGAAGGTCAGCCCTCTCTGGGGGACTGGCCTGTTTTCTGCAATTTCCCCCTAGACTGAGGAAGCACCAGGTGGGACCTGAGAAAGAAAGATCCAGAAAGATCCATACTCCTCGGAGGGATCAATGCAAACTGTGGTGCCTGAGTTGAGAATAGAGCAGAGAGCTAGGGACACAGAAATCTGCTCCACTGGGATTTCCGTTCAGCAGATGAGCGAGCTGCCCCGCCAGGGGTCTCATCAGGAGTTCAGTGCGGGGAGAGCTCTGACCAGGAGGGGGGCTTCCTGGAGGAGGGGGTGTGGGCTGACCCTTAAAGGCCTTTCAGGGGCCAGGGAACGAGCCCGGGGCTTCGTGGCATGGGTCCCTCCTGGCTTGACCTAGCCTCTGTGCCTTCTCGCAGTGGTGCCCTTCCAGGAGGTGTGGGGCCGCAGCTACTGCCGGGTCCTGGAGAGGCTGGTGGACATCGTGTCCGAGTACCCCAGCGAGGTGGAGCACATGTTCAGCCCCTCCTGCGTCTCCCTGCTGCGCTGCACTGGCTGCTGCGGCGATGAGAATCTGCTCTGTGTGCCCGTGGAGACGGTCAACGTCACCATGCAGGTAGGTAGGGACAGCCTCCTGCTCACACCCTAGGGCCACCGAACCTGCCCACAAGAGGGACCCAGAGACAGAAGGAAGACTGGACCCTGACTCCCAGGCTGGGCCCCCAGCGCCCAGCCCTTCTTTCCCACCCGTTTTTTCAAGTTCTGGCTTAGCCCTACCCCAAGACCCAGGATATTTGAAAATGCTGTAACTGAAGTTCAAAAAGAAATCTACTCCTATTAAAGAAGTCCTTGTTTATACTGGAGGGAGCGTTCGGTGGCCTCTTGGCAAGCTTTGTACACCGGCAAGGGCAGACCGAGCCCCGCCGAGTAATGGCAGGGCTTCACGGGCATCTCCTCATTCATTCTTTCAAGGCGGGAGTTATCCCCATTTGACAGATGAGGAAGCTGAGGTTCAGAGACTTTATTTTACTTGCTCGGGGCCATTCAACAGGCGGGAGAGCCACGTTTTGAACGCTCTGCCTCCAAAGCACAGGCTCCTTGGCACCCTTGCTATGCTGGGGCCCTGTGGAGGGAAAGGGAGACACACGGCATAGTGGTTTGCCCCTGTTCAAGGCAGAATGAGGGCATGTAGTCCAAAGGCTGCTGGGAAATGGGGAGTCTGCCCCGCCAAAGAGGAAGCAGGGGAGAGGCGGTGGCAATCCCTGGGCTGCCCCAAATCCGGGTGTCCACCCTTCCTCTTCCTGCAGCTCCTGAAGATCCGCTCTGGGGACCGGCCCTCCTACGTGGAGCTGAGCTTCTCCCAGCACACACACTGCGAGTGCAGGTAGGTCTGAGCAGTGGGTGCAGGGACAGGCCCCCTGCACCTGCCAGCATCCATGATGAAGGATCCAGGGGGCCCTGGGTGGGAGGCCAGGGTACCCATCCCTGCTGCAGGCCACACTTCCTTCCCGGCTGAGCAGAACCAAGGAAACCAGGGACCTGCTCCAAGGCATCCGGTGGCAGCTGCCTTTCGTTGTGTGCCCCCAACCCAGCCAGACTTGCCTGAGGAGGCGGCCCCAGCAGCTGAAGTACAGCTGCCGAGATGGCTCAGGGGAAGGGGAAGGCTGGGACCCTCCCAGACTTACAGGGGCTGGGGGCTGTCCTTCCCGCTCCCCCAAGGTAGAAGGCAGCTTGCCATGGGCCCCTGGAACAGGCACAGTAACCTTAGCTACCAGGAGCAGCAAACATGGCACTGCCAAGCAGGTTCAGAGAAGCAAGCAGTGAGCTGAGGTATTGCTCCTGACCACTGGGCTTTGGAGGCAGGAACAGGTCCCGAGGTCCCCTTCTGGGCGGGTGACTGGGGGAGGACTAACTAGCCCCTTCTAGGCACTTTAATGGATGTTCTCATTTATTTGACAAATATTTATTGAGTGCCTACTGTATGCCAAGAGCTCCAGTACTGTCCTAGGCTTGGCCCCGCCTAGTGTCCAGGGATCTGGCTGCCCCTTTTGGACATTAATCCAGGCCCTAAGCCCTCCCCACTGCACCATATAACCAGAGCTAATAATGAATCCTCCCAGGCTCAGTGCTGAGTGGTGATCTCGGCCTCCTACATCTACTCTTGGCCTCAAGTGGCCCTGGCTCCCAAACTGACTCTTAACCATGCTGCCTCCACCCACTCTTCTCAGGTCCAACAGCCACTGCCCTGGGAGGTAGAGCCGGGCCTGATGACCGGGGGTGTTGGGGCTCACCTGTCCTCACCCTACCCCTTACCCACTCTCCATGCTGTTGCCTGCAGCACCGCACAGCCCCCAGGGAGGGGAGCAGGGCGGGGACCGTGCCCTGACAGGCAGCCTTAGCTGGCAGCAACCATCTCCTTGTCCCTGGTCTGGTCCATCATTTACTGTCCTTGAGGAAACTCCCAGAATGCAGCCTGGAAGTCAGGGCAGGAGGCACAAGGGCAGGAACTGAACAGAGAAAGGCCCAGCAGAGCAGCAAAGAGCAGATTCAGAAGTCCCCAGATTTGATGCCAAGAGGCTGAGGAGCGTGAAGGGGTTTGGCATTCGCTCCCTGTCTTGGTGGGTTCACCAGCGTTAGAGTGGGAGCCCGAGGCCCTCTCTCCCTGTCTAGCTCCATGCTACCCCCTAGTGGCCCCAGCGCCAAATGCAGGACCAGAACTCAGGATGTCTGAGGGGAGGGGAAGGGGTGGCAGGGAACCCCCACTTACCGCTTTCCTGTTTCTCCCCTGCCCCTTTCTCTGTCTGTTTTCCCAGGCCTCTGAGGGAGAAGATGAAGCCAGAAAGGTAGGTGGTATGGCTGGGGCCCGGGGCTCCTCTCAGGCCTGCCAGCCCCTGTCCTAGCATGGGGTCCCCCGGCCACCCTGTCCTGATGCTTTTGGCTTATTGCAGGAGGAGACCCAAGGGCAGGGGGAAGAGGAAGAGAGAGAAGCAGAGACCCACAGACTGCCACCTGTGAGTGCGCGGGGGGCCCAGGGATGGCACGGAGGCTGGGCCAGAGGGGAGCCTCCGCCCTGCCGGCAGGGGTCAGTGGTTGGGGAGCGGGAAAGGACAGGCTCAGGGTAGTCTTGGGAGCTAGAGCAGAGAGCTGCACCTCCTAGGGATCCTAGGGCCCAGGAAGCATCAGGGGGCGGTGTCTCTTGTCCTGGCTTAGCCCTAAGTCTCTGAGGCCTTGAGCAAGTCATTTCACCTTCTGGAGCCTAGTTTTTCTCTTTGGGTAGAATGAGGTGGCAAGAGATCCTTCAAGCAGTCAATCAATCCACAGACATTTACGGAGCATCTCCCATGTGCCCGGTACATCACTGAACGTAACAAACACTCACGGTGCTTAGATTCTGGTGATGACAATTCTAACAGCTGAAAAAGTATTAGGGCAACTTCCTCGTGGCCTTGGGGGAAGGCACAACCCCCACTGGCTCCCAGGCCAGGATTTTTGTCCCCAGGGGATCCTTGAGGGGTCCCTCAGCTCCTCTTCCCCTCTCAGATGTTACCTGCCCATCTCGGCTTCACACCTGGGAGCAGCAGGCTGGATTCCCAGGCCTGAGTGCTGCTGGGAGAGAACCAGAGAAGGAAAAACCCAAATCTGTGATGGCAAATCCTAAAAAGAAAATACTTTGTACAGTAAATCAGTCATATTGTGGGCTCACCTTCAGGGCTGAAGTTTCCTCCCAGCTCCAAGACTTCAAGAAATCATTTCAAGCGATGGGAGTGGGGCTGGCCCAAGTCCTGACCTCCTGGCCTCACCTCTCCAGGGACTGAGACTTGGGCCCCCACTCTCCCACCCCTGCACCCTGGCCCAGGCATCGGTTTGGGGAAGGAACTAGTAATGACGTCAAAGCAGGGCCCCAACCCAGGCCAGGCAGCCTCCATTTCCCCAGACAGCAGTCTTCAAACAGTTTATTCAGGCATCTCCTCAAAGAATTTCAAAAAACTATGTGCTCCTTAGCTCATTTTAAAGTTGGCATTGAACTCCTTCATCATAATTGTACATAGTTGCAAAGGATTTCATTTCTGGCATATTATAAATATTAATATCTTAATATAAAACTATTATATAATTGTTCAGATGTATTCTATGGAATCTATATGCATATACCATCCTAATTTAATACTCACCATCATCCTTTTTTTTTTTCAATGAACAACAGCAACAACAAAAAAAATCCCACAAACAACCTTTTTTATAGTTGCATATTTACATTGCTTTGTTCCTTTTTTTTTTGAGGTGCTGGACATCGGTTTCCCTGAGTTGGGTTTCTTTGTTTGTTTGTTTGTTTGTTTTGCTTGTTGTTTGTTTTTGTTTTTTCAGGAGGCACCGGGGACCAAGCCCGGGACCTCCCATGCGAGAGGCGGGCACTCAGCCACTCGAGCCACATCTGCTCCCACTTCTTTCCTTTCTTGAGCTTGTATTCCATTTCGCTCCCCCTACAGAACTGCAGCCTAATTTAATATATTTTTTTCATGTTCAATGGCCTTTCATTATCTCTGCCACAAAAATGGCATGTACATTTGAATTATTTTATATTTCCTATGAACATAAAGCTCAAAGTCAATATGTCTCCTGGAATGAATTGTCAGAACACTTATTAGTAGTGCCAGTTGATCAAAACAGCACAAATACATCATGTTTTAGTCAATATTAAACATAAAAAGCAAATCTTATTGGGAATGCTACTCAATGAGATGGATGCAGCTACTTCTTTTCAATTAGCTAATGTATCCGTTAGTGAATGTTACTTCCTGCCAGTCTCAGTCAGGATCGAGCATTAATTCTATTTCTGTTTATCATTTTTTATAGAGAAAAAGGTTGAGAAAAATTGTTCACATATGTAAGTGAAACTGGAGGGAGTTTTATCAATATCTCTTATCTACGTAAACCTTTTCCAAGTTATTTGCCAAAACCTTATGGTGATCTTCCAACAAAAATTGTTTTTAATGATGTATTAGCTAATAGTTGGATTAAGGCATTCTTCAGTTTTGCTGAAAGCAGACTGGAAGCCACCTGACTTGCAAATGGCCTGGTTGTCATTAGCCAGATTTCCTTTCTCAACACCCAGCCAATGTCTCAAATTGTTCTTTTGTTTCGTGTCCCCGAATATTTTCACCTTGGGGCAAAGCACTGTAGCAGGTGAACTGGAAAGATGCATTCCTTTCCTTCTAGAGGGAGAAGGGAAATTGGGGAAGGGCTGGTGGGGAAGAAGGCCTCAGGCAGGCCGATTTTAAGTCAGCTTACTTATGGAGGCTGCCGACTGGTGTCTTTAAAATAATCCATACCCATAGCCCCTTTTAACAATCTTTGTGCACATCCAGGGGTACATGTACCCCGTTTGAAGACTGCTGTCCTGGAGTACCCAGAGGTATTATGTCACAGAGCCAGACTGGGCTCAAATCCTGGCTCTGCCTGGCTAGCTGTGTCTTCAGGGACTTTTCTTCACCTCTCTGAGCTGAGTTTCCTCTCTATGAGTGGAGCACAATAACCGTGCCTCCTTCATGGGATGTTTTTAAAAGTGATCGAGACAGTGCTGGGCACAGGGCTGGGACTTGGGTAAGTGCTTGGTGAAGGTGAGCTCCTAGCTTCTGATTGGCCTCAGTGCAAGCAGGTATCCAGGAGTGCTGCATCCTCCCCATGCTCCCTGCCCAAGCTTCCCCCTGGGTCTGTGCCCCTCCCATCGGAGGGGACCCCCACCTTCTGCAGTGTGCTGATACCCCCATGTCTTTTTGATCTCTGGCAGGTGCGGCACTGCTGTTCCCCGGAGGTAACCAGCCCCTCGGAGAGACCCCACCCGGCTCGTGTATTTATTATCGTCACTCTCAGTTACCTCCCTGCTGGCACCTGCCCTCTATTTATTAGCCAACTGTATCCCTGCTGAATGACTCGCCCCCTCCTAGAC
>JAQZBX010013694.1:0-39500 GCA_029593785.1 Cabassous unicinctus
AAAAAAAAAAAAAAAGAATGAGCCGGAGCACCTCCGTGAAGGGGAGTGAATCACCGAGACAACACAGTGGCGAACACTTTGGCCAACAGATATTATTAGCTGGGCAACTTTGGTTAGTTATATATTATATTATGGTAACTTCCAGGAAATGGAGAGATTCGTGCTTAAGTTAGGTTGCCTCTATATTTGTAGAAGTGATGTATTTCACATACAACAGGAAGACAAGATTTGTTAATAGGTAATTGGGAATAATTACTGTAAGCCCCAGTGAGGAAATACTATTTATTACCATTTTGTACCAAGAAATTCCACATGTATTGATATCCCAATAACTATGTAAAAATTATGATGAAGATTTAGTAGGACCATTAATCTTCTGCCTTTATTACGTTTTAAAATCTGAGAGAAGCTTTTGATATGTGTGGGAAGAATAATTTCAGGTGTGGTTTTTCTTTCTTTTTATCTATTGAACAGATATCTCTATATAGCTTATTTTAAAATGGTCAATAATTGAGTCCTTATTACGTGCCAAACACTGCATAAGCTCATTTTACCTGTATTATCATAGAATATCCTCACAACAACCCTATAAGATATGTAATATAATAATCTCCATTTTGCAGAAGGAAATAGGCAAAGCAACTTGCCCGGTCATAAAGATAGTGAGTACAAGATGAGATGGTTACTCATCTGGGCTCATAGCCATGGAAACATAAGGCTGCCCAGGCATGAGATGGGCTCTGGCCGAGTCTGAAGAACCATTTGGAGCCATTCAGAATAAACCAGGTTATATCACAGCCACATCACAATTTTTGGCAACAGAGTAATACACGACAACCCAATGCCAGACACCTCCTTGTGTTTTGGATTTTGGTACTAGCAAATGAAAGATACCATAAATGCAAAAATAATGGCTACTTATTTCTATAAAATAGCTATCAATATATTCCTTAAGATCTAAAATATTCGGACCTAAAATAATTTTTGTAATTTCTTTATGAACATAGGCATACATCACATATTTTAAGAAACGAAATGGTTCCAATCAGTGGCAATAATTCAAAATAATGACACACTTCGAAAGAGTGCTGCTAAAACGGCAAGCATCACAATTCCTTTAATCTACGCTAAGAAAAATAAAAGCAAAATACCAGATCATGTGGAATTTTGTTCTTTTGGCTTTTAACATCACCTCACAATGTTTCCCAAATCTCTGATTACTGAAGTATTTTTATTAGGTTAGTTCCAATAAAGGTCTATTTAATTCAAATGAAAAATAACTAGGCAAATGTGTTTAATGATCCAAATCATTCTCCCCATTCTAGCTGGAGCCATCAGACAAAGAATGGTGTAGTTTTCTGCATTTAGTTTTTTATATCTGTCTTACAAAATATATAGCCACTCAAAAAACTTCTCAATTTCAAGTCACATTTAATGTTTTTCTCTTCTCTACCACACTGCACTGCATAGGTCTCAGGACATCACCTGGTAGTTCAGTAATTTTTAGAATTATCTTGTTTTTTTCCCCTACTAAACTATAAAATCTTTGCGAGCAAGAACTCTTACTCATCTTTCTAATTGTTGAATTCTTTGTACCATGAAGATGCTCAATGTTATCTGGACAATATTGTGAACTGAAGAATAGGATCAGGTTAACACTAAATCATCCCATGTATCTTCTGACATCTGGATTTTAATAACTGGGTAAGATTCTGTAATGTGCTGAATTTTAAATCTGCCACCTCAAAATCTATTTGGAATAGAATTTCTTCTAAATAAATACCTAAATTGTCACTATTATAAAATACACAAACGCACATTTTCAAAATGTTTGCTGATATATTTTATATATTATATTGTATATATCATATATCTAATATTTGGATGCTAAGTTGAAGAAAAATGAAAAAATAAGAATGACAATTTATTCCTTTATTTTATTTGATTGGAGAAATTAAGTTTAAAGTTTGGAGAGTAGAAGTGAAATTAAATACTTAAGGGAAACTGTAACTGAAATACTTTGCCCTTCTTCAAATGTTACAACAAATATTTGGAGGGAAATGAAAAAAAAAAACATAGACTAAAATGTACTGGGTCTACTATGCAATTTTCTATGAGAAGATAATTTTAGACAATATAGTCAAACTTCATAGTATTTCTATCTCCTGAACTATTTTCTATTTGGTGGAATATCAAAACTGCTGGAAGAATATGCAGAATCAGCTAATGCCTTCCTGTTTCCTTGGACATTTCCATTTCTTGTGAATCATGCTGGAAGTAGGTGAAAATAAAGCTACAATTTCAGAATATATTTGGTAGTGAGGCTCATCCATTTTAAGAAATACTTCTTAAAAACATCTTTACTATCGAACGTGTTCTTGAAAAGAAATAATATTTTACAATGGGGGGGTACTAAGGCAAGATCAAAATCCATAATCATAGATATATTGTGCACTTATATATAGTAAGAAAATTTATAAATTAAACTGGAAAAATATGTCATCTCCAATGAGCTGCTAAACATTATAAACTACTCTATTAATCACGTCATTGGTACTAATGGCCTTTTTGGATCAGGAATCAATGAAACACCTTGTAAAAGATATAAAATGAGCATATATTTATAGAGATGAATTTTTATAACTACTTTGCAATACTGCAGGTGTAAGGCTGAAATACCCAATTTAAACTAAAATGCTTCATGGCTATTAATATTTAGGTTCTCTGTAACTATTTTGGCACTGCTTATCCCAGAGCATCTAAGGAGTAACTCTTAGTTTCTATCTGTTCTTTCAGAGGGATAATATGGTCAGTAAAAAAATGGTAAGCTGACAAAGCTCAGTGTGATTGGGACGTTTTTCAAAACTGTAACTTACACAAGAGCCCCCAAGGAATTAACGTAGAGATGAATGTCCCAGAGCTGACATGAGGATGAAAGCAATATTTTATATAGTTCTGTCAGCAAACCATGTGCCTGCCATCATAATTTATGGTCTTTCTCGTTTGCCCTTAGCAAAAATAACTTTATGCAATGTAGGTAATTATTTGGGTATTGAGCAATATTTCAAATAGAAGTGTTTTTAATTAAAATTAACCCAAACCAGTTTTTGAATCACCATTCCCCAGACAAATAATAGATACTACAACTCTAACAATAATTTTAAATGTCTAACAGTCTCAATTTCTAAGTGACTTTAAGCAACTTCATAAAAGGAACAAACTTGAATAAAATCAATAGCTTTGGAAATTCAATAAATCATGAAAAATGGTCTAAATGAAGGATTTTGATATTACTAAACGTACAAATAACTGATTATCATGGGAATTTTAATAATTTACACATGACCTTTGGAAAGAGCAAGTAATACTGAAGAGAAAATACCACTATCCAAGCAGTTAAATATATTTCTTTATGCTAAAATTCTGACTATATTAATTTTTCTAGACTTGGACCAAATAATTAAACTGCAATGGCAAGTAAAGTTCTGAGACATTGATTCTTCACCAAAAAACCCTAGGGAAAGAAAAAAAGATAAGTTTTGATGAAATGATGAATCCCAGATCACAATAAATTGGTTTTATTTTCAAATAAGTAATTTCATTAACACATTATTTTCATGAAAGTGAACTCAACACTATGTACTGATCCTTTAAAATCTCTTTAAGTTGTTTTAAAGCCTGGAGAATTTACCGCTTCACAAAGACTGCACCATTAGCTGATCTACAATGGGCTGAAAGTCAAACTGCAGTAAGCCTAGACATCTCACACCCCGCTTTCTGCAGGTTGCTACATCTAGCAGACTTCAAAACGTGCATATGTAGTCTCTCTAATGTCAAACTCAGGCAGCAGTTTGTCCTCAAGAAATTGATCAATTTCTTTATTTAGAAATTTGAAGTTCTTGGCGTGATTCCAAAAAGACACACAGATATTGAAGAATAAAACTTGTGCAAAATTGGGAAAGAAAAAAAATGACATATAGCAATGCTAGGAGTGCTTCCAGGAGTTCTGCCTATCAACAGGGAATTAATCATATCTGAGTCACAGTGTCTCCATCAAAACGTGCCAATGTATAAACATCTGAAAGGAAGAGAAATTACCCTTTTCTTATTCTGGGAGAAAACCAAAAGGAGGTAGAAGGTCACACCCCTTACGGCCAAAGAGATGAGCGGTTAGCAGTAGGATGCGCGATGATTTAACCAGGATTACAATTAGCAGGCTGCCAGAAGGTACTACTGGATCTGACTTGTTTTCCTCTTTATTCTTCAAAACCTTTGCAAAATGAACGGCACATTCCCTGTTTGCTTCATCCCAATGGAGCTTGAGGACTCAAGGGAAAAAGAAACGTCCAGTAAGAGGGTCATGATGTTCCTAACAATTAGTAGTTGGTATTGATAAAAACACAACCTAATTTCCTTCTTCAACACTACTTTCCTGCATAAATTAGGTTTATGAACACACCTGGGACTCCTTCATCATACAGAATGCACTCATTCTAGAAGGCACCAGGGTGTTAACAGAAAAATAAAAAGAGTTTTGGAAAGAGAAAGGACACAGTGTGATGTTCCCCGTCTTTGGTTCTTTTCAGGTTGAATTATGGTCCCTTCTGTGCAAATTCACGATGTTGAAGATATACCCACCTCTCTACTTACTGTATTTTACCCTAATTGATGACCCAGTTTCTTGTGATTGCTATATGTTTATAAATATTACATGAAAAATAAATGAATAAACATGAACTTGGGCAAACCACTCAGCTTCTCTGGCAGTTTCCACATTTGCAAGATAGGGATAAAAATATCCATCTTGGATTTTTTTTCTTGAGGAATGAGAAAATATTTGCAAAGTAATATGGTATGTGGTACGTGTCCAATAAACACTTTCTCTTTCCCTTCCTCCTACTCTGAGAAAAATCTCAACAAAGAGGGAAGAAAATACCTGCTCATTTATAAATAGGGCAGAGGCAATGGATGCAGCAACCTTCCTAAGGAACCGGGATTATTTTATGTAGTGGTTCAAGGAAGGGCGTTGCAGGTAGACAAATCTAGGTTTAAATCCTGGAACTACCCCCTTCTAGCTATAAGAAACTGAAAATTAACTTAAGTCCTTTAAACATTATTGTCCCAATTAGTAAAAGAGGAATATACCCACTTTCTAACGGATGATCAAATGCATGAGCTTAATACAGAGATTAGTCATAAGTACCCAATAAATGGGAGCTAAAATCTAGCTAACCAATTATCATCAAAATGGTACAACAGCAAAAAAGTTGTGTTGCCTATAACATAACTCGGAAATGTTTCTAAAAAGGAAAAAAAAAAAAATAGCACCAACATCTGAGACTCAAATATCAGAGTGAAATTAGTGAAAATAAAAATAGTTTTAAACTATAGCATCCCTCTAGCAGGCATGACAAAAATGCAGGACTTTCACCTTCATGAATATTTGTTTTCCTCTCAGAAGCAGGATAAAAAAGAAAAAAAGGGCTAGAGAGACAATAGTGAAACGTTTTGGAGACTTTTTCTTTTTCCCTTTCTTCTTCTCTTACATAAAAACGTGAGCCTCATCCTAGCCTTCTACCCTTATCCAAACCAAGAAATGAACATTTCTAAAAATCCACAGACTTTTCTGAGTCACCCTGATGCATTCTCCGCCTGGTTTCTCAGAACCGGTTCTCTCCTCTTTGTCTGTGGATGAACCCCTTGTCCCTGCCCAGACCTCCCCCTGATTTCATCCTCGGAGCAGCTGCCGCCTCAGCTTCCACACCAACAGCTGCTTGCAGTTACATCTGCTCCTCTGCCTGAGCTCTGCAAGCTGTCATCCTTCCTTGGCTACTCCCGAAGTCGCCCACTACTCCGAGATAGTAAATAGATCTACACCAAAATGTAAGGTGATGGGTCTAAAATTACAAAGCTGACAAAATGAATATCAATCATAAACACATCGGCACATTTTATTTATAGTGTTTAACAGTTAACAGAATGCTTTTCTATACATAATTGCATTTGGTCCTGTGATTACTACCAATATACAACTAATAAACATAAGATGCTATTATCTGGGTGCCTCTTCTATGTCTTAAGCCATGTTATTTTAACTTTTACAATGATTCTACCAGGAGGAAGCAAATGCCAAAATTTGCTATGATGGAAGGCCATGGAAACATCTTTTTACCTAACCATGACACCAAACACATACAGGTGAGATAACCTATATATGAAGTCCAGTTTCCAATCTGTTTTATTTTCTATTTTTCTGTTTCTACAGATCTGGGAAATTCTCTAGGATAAGGACCAACTTTGTCTCCATCTTCTTTTCGTACCAAGGATTTGAAAAGATACCAGCACATCGTGGTTACTCAATTAATAATTATTGAATAAATCAAGTGAATAAAGATTCAATATGTCACATCTCTCACCTTTTCTGGAAAGTTGATTCTGGCATTTTTTAATGTACGTGTTCATTACTGTAGTCAGCTCACAATGAAAAGGCTACCACACAAATCTGAAATCCTCTCACACCCACAAACTTCTCTCACTATTCTTTATTCCTGTATGTACAAGTGTAGCCCTGACAAGAGTTCACTGGAGAATTGATTTAATGTCAAATCTTAGTTATCAAATATGCTTGGAAACAGATGATGCAGATAAGGAAAACACATGTGGATCAAATTTTGATCAAATTTCATGTCGACTTTAAATTTTTCCCTGGAAACCACTTGGCACGAGCTTGAGAATTCATAGATTTACATCTCAACCCCTTCAGAGAGAGGTGCTGATGATCATAGAAAGCCCACTGAGTCTAGACAGGTTACCTAATTTGGAAAAGTAAGTCACCCATAAATGGCTTATTTACATTCTCGTAGTCTTTTTTGAAAAGCCAGGGCTCCATACATATATATACACGGCTAAAATGGGGGCAAAGTGGGAAAATAGGAAGGAAAATGGGATGTAAGTTCTAGAAGTTGTAGTAACTTCCTATACCCCCTTCAATTTAAATGAACAGATATTTGTTGAGCACTTCCTATATGCACAGCAGTGTGCTAGAAATAACGGGGAAAGTGATGAATAGACAGTTCCTGCCTTCAAGTAGTTTGCAGTTTGGATAGATACTTTCATTACAAGATCTATACTCTAGGCATAATTAGGATACTCATGTGCAATCACAAATTAACAAATCTAAAGGAACGTATTGAACTTTGATTGTATTATAGCAGCTACAGGAGGGCTGAATTTAATTATTTTTCACTTCACCCTAACAAGAGAGAAGTTGAAAATAGAACTCTCCATTCCATCAAATTCATTTGGAAAAAAAAAGTGACTACTGTAACAATTATAGTAATTACAATGTACCATCTATGTTTAAGGATTTATCTTTATTTTACACGTGAGGAAAGGGAGGCTTTAAGAAGCTGGATAAGTCTCCTAAGATATCACAGTTAGTGGGTATCAGAGCCAAGATTCAAACAAGAGTTTTGGATAACTATAAAGAGCTACATAATTTTGCTTTGAATTTTTTTTTTTAAGACTGCAAACTAACACACATGTTTTCCAGCTGAAGAGATCAGCAGTTGGTTTGTGTATTCAAAAGAGAATATTGTTTTGTCTAAAGGTTTATTTTGACCTGTCAGTTTAGAGTTATCAATTCCTAGGCTTTTCCTTGAGGAAATATCTGAGAAAAAAAATAAGGCTTGATTTTCCAGGGGCATCTCCCTTCAGGAGTTCATATTGCCTCTGTCACTTGAGTTGGAGAATGTTTGTGAGACACCTGAGAGCACGTTCTGAAGCCTTTCTCACCACAGTGCCCTAAAGCTCTGTGTATACCTGGTTTTCCTTAGAGTCAGTCTTCCAAACCACTGAAAATACTTTGCATAAACATGAGCTGAGGTTGGTATCTTGTTTCCCCATTGGGATGCCCATGCTTTTCTCATTTCTCTCCTAAAAAGTGGCAGACTTTCTCCTGGCATTTTTGCTATAGTTTTCGTCTAAGTGATCTCTTTTACACGGACTGAGATCGTAGCTTCTCTTTTTTTTTCTCTAGCCTTTGTGCCATGTCTGTGTCCATTTCACTTGACAAACTTCACAGAGAGAGTGTTTTTGTGGCGGAAGCTGAAGGGCTTTTAAAATAATGCCCATCCATAGAAAATAGAATATTCTAACAAAGCAATGGTGTTAAAGCTCACTGCATGCTACATGCTAGAAAGAGATGGTGAATAATTATTTTGTTTTCATACACTCGGGAGTTTTTCCTCACATATAAAAGGAAAGCTAATTCTTCTTTAAAAGAACTGTTCAGTAAGAAAATTTAAGTGTAAGTGCACATTAAAAGAATATTATAGGATATTTTAAGTCTAGGAAATGGTTCTGTCCATTCATAAGTGAGGCAATGGTAGGGTAAGTAAAAAACAGGCACTCTTGCAAGAGATGTAGCTGTGGTAGCCGCCTCCAAGTTGGCTCTCGATGGTTCTTATCTCCTGGCTACCACATCGTCATCCCCTCCCACGCTGTAACAGAGTTGAGACGGCGAAAGTGGTGGTTCTAAGATTAGGTTTTAGACCTTGGTCTCTCTCTCAGATCACTCACATCATTCCCTCTGAAGCCACACATGAGCAGCCCCACAGAGAGGCCCACGTGCCTCCTGCCAACAGCCACACGACCGAGTCTTGGAGTGGTCCTCCAATCTCAGTCAAGTCTTTAAAGACTAGGGCCTGGCCAACAGCTTGGCTCCACCTTCATGAGAGACACTGAGCAAGAACCACCGAGCTAAGCTCTTACCAGATCCGCGACTCTCAGAAACTGTGTGAGATAATACATGTTTGTTATTTCAAGCTGATAAGGCTTGGGGTAATTAGCTACATGGCAGTAAATAGCTTAACACATTCCCTCAGCAATTAAAGAATGTGGTAAGATGTAGGGACACACGTAGATGGGAACCTGATCAGATCCCTTACTGCCATGAGACTGAGGGTACAGAAGTATTCCAGATGATGGCGATGATAGTAAGAATATGATGATAGTGATTATAATAATTACAGCTAAGGCCTGTTTTGTGCTTACTCTATACCAGGCCTTGTGCTGGGCATCACTGGCATTGCCTCATTTAATTCTCATATAAAACTTTGAAATGAGAATGATGAGGAAACCAAAGTGGGGAAAAATTGAATAAGTTGTCCCAAGTCACAGCTAGTAAATGGCAGAGGTGACATTTAAAGCTAGATCTGTCTGATGCCAAAGCTCTTAATCACCCTACTGCATATGGCATATGGGATTGGTTGAATTGAGGCCAAGAGTGCCAGTAAAGACAAGATCAGTAGGCAACATGGACTGAAGTCTGGTCAAGAAGCATAACTCAGAGGTGGAGTTACAGAAAAGGCAGAATCAAGGGGCATGAGGAATTTTCTTCATTGGCATCGTCTCCTTACAGGGCCTAGACCCACCAGGTCCTACTAAAAAGATTTTCACCTAGAACTTCACGATCTCCTCACAAACCACACCCCATATGTACTACCTTAGTCATGCACAAACTGATATCACAGGGGAGAGAAATAAGTAACAGAAGTGACCATCGCCTATGGGTTCATTGCCTTGTGCCTTCTGGGGCACCCTGTAAGTACGTGTTGCCACTGCAATTAATCCTAGTTCTGCTTCTCTATAGAGTTCTTCATAATCCCATGCTACAAAGTTATTATTTTAGTTTGCAATATTATGATATAATTTTCTTCTTTTTTCCTCAGTTTTCTCAAAGAAGTAAAATTCCATGGTCCAATGTGGTGGTCTGAAACTGTATGTACCCCCAGAAAATCATGTTCTTAAATCCATTCCTGTAAGTGTGAATCTATTGTAAGTAGGACCTTTTGATTAGGTCACTTTAGTTAAGGTGAGGCCCAGCATGGGTCTTAATCCTCTTACTGGAGTCCTTTATAGATGGGATGAGAGAGAAAGGGTGAGAGAGAGAGAGAGAGAGAGAGAGAGAGAGAGAGAGAGAGGAAGCCACCAATGCAAGAAGCTGAAAGCAATGAAACCAGGAAGAGAAGAGAGACCAGAAGACGATGCCATGTGCCTTGCCATGTGACAGAGGAGTCCAGGATCACCAGCAGCTGGTCTTCAGGGAGAAATCATCATCTTGATGATGCCTAGATTTGGACATTTTCACAGCTTCAAAACTGTAAGCTTGTAAGATAATAAATTTCCATAGTTAAAACCAACACATTTCATGGTATCTTCTTAGGCAACAGAGCAAACTAAAACAACCATGATTTAAGAGAAGAAATTGCTAAGTAGTCTTTTCCCCAATGATACAGTGTGACTATTAATTCTTTATCCCTGCTTTACATCATTTAAACGATTTTTAAATATTCATAACAATAGATGGATTCTACTTAACTACAAAAATTGCAGCAGCATTTATACTACTAATAAACATCCACTTTATTAACCACTTACTGAAAGGCAAAGATACTGTACTTAATCAATGAATGGGAATTTTGAGTGTTGAATATATGTTTAACATTTTTCAAACTTGTATGAAATGATGTTAATGCCAAGCATTTTAACTTAATGTATTGCTTGCCAAAAACATGTAAAGAATAAAAGGAGCACTAGTTTATACAAAACAAATAAGGCCCCAGTTCAACAGGCAATTTGGTTTGCTCCAACTGGGTTCATGGCACAGCCTACCGAGACCGCCATTTTGTTGACAAAGGGAAACAATGAATGGTTTATCTAAAAATCAGCAACATAAACTTGTAGTACTGACTATTAATAAAGTATCTGCCCTTAAATGACCACTAGCACACCCATTGCTCTTGGCAAATATAATTGCCTCCAAACTTAAAAAGAAAAATATGATGCATAAATGTGCCTGAACTAAGGGACAAAAACATATAAATGACTTGATTTTCTCAGGGGAAGTTGTGTCTTTAGAAATATAGGGCATTTGATATGAAAGCAATGGATATTTTCATGTTGATGTCAGACTTATGAAAAGATAAAAGCATCACTAGTTTCAATATCTCATTTTTATCTCTTTAGAATATACATGTTTTTTAGAAAGTAGAAAATCAGCTGTTTCAAATTGTTTCTCTAATAATTTGGCTTAATCTATGTATTTTCCTGAACAAAACAAGTAAATCTTTAGAAATGTAAATTCTTTCACCATGATATTTTTGGTTTAGGGAAAAGCGTTTTTAAGAAGGTAATTGTGCTTGAAGAAAGAAGAGGTGTAAATATATAAACATTACACAGATGATGCCTACAACTAACATAAAGCTTAGTGCAATTTATCCCCCAAAAAGGTCAGATCATTTTTTTACTAAGAACTGATGAAAATCCTCCTGCTTTGCCATATCTGAATGCCCTGCCCTGCTACAATGACTTGCTTTTGCATGAAAGCAGACTCGCTAGGACAGCCTATAATTTCTGTCAAATTTACAGCCATATTTCCCAGCACAAGCTCTCCTAAGCTGAGTCTTCCTGAAATAGGAAAGCTTGTGACCCTATGGCTGTTTAGCACATCTGCCCAAAGATGATGTCCCAGGGTTTCTCGCCACATAGATACATTATTGTTGTTTTTTTTTTTTTTTTAAGCCTCTTGCTTTTAAATAGCTACGGGGGAAGAAGAGACAGAAAGAGACACAGAGAGAGAAGTACTCTGACTTAGAGCAGTGTTTCTCAACTTCTTTGATACATTATCCCCTCAACTTCAAGGAAAGAAATTAAGTATAAAGAAATAAAATTTTGCCAGGTAGGGTTGATATTAGCCATTGTTGATGAACCATTGTAATAGCTCAGACTTATTTCACTCTAACCCCCAGAAGAGTCAAATTTTGACCCCTTGGGAATCACATACCCACAATGAGAATGCATGGCCAGAAGTAAATCTAAATTTCTTAGCACAAGAGATAAAAGCAAAGTTGCATCATTATTTTATGTAACATTTATGTAATCTAAGTTTCTTTTTAAAAAAATTAAAAAGTATATATTTTTTTAAAAGTTGCATCATTATGCTATATCCTCCCATCCCTAGCAGTGACTATCTGTTCACCAACCAATGGCAGACACTTTGAGGTCAAAGAGTCTGGTTTTTGTGTTTTGTTTCTAATTTCTAGTATCTAGCACAATGTAGAGTACATAGTAGGAACCAACACATTCTTGTAGATGAATGAATTTCACAGTTTCCTGGACCCATCAGACTCCTGCATGTCTCCAATACATTCCAAATACTTTCTCTTTATTGCAGTCTTAGAGACTCTTTGGATTCAAGATTAAGAAGCCAGCCAAACCAGCTCTTTGTAAAAAGGAGCTTACAGGAAAGCTTCAGAGGGGATTTCACAGAAACAAAGAACAAGAATTATGGCCAAGGCTGTGGGAATTGGGCTCCCTCTCCCTGGGGCCTGGTATTCTCGCAATACAACCTTCCTATTCTCTTCTCCATTGACCAGCTTCTTCTCTTTGTAGGAGGTTCACGATGGCAGTGAGTTCCAAGTCTTACATAATCTTACAGGCTCAATGACAACCACTCACTGATTCACAATCTCTGTTTTACTTAGTTCAAAGTCTTTAAAGGGAGAGTCTGCTTGGTGGCACAAACGATCCTACAGATTGATTCCGTGGGACCAGTTCTTCACCATGCTTGAACCAGCTGTGGCCAAAGCAACAGAAGCACAAGGAACCAACAGGCCTTCAGCAGCATCTGTGGATGAGCGCAGGTGTTCCTATAACAGAATACGGTGTGGAAGCCATCCTTGACATTTTAATAAAAATGCCTTCCTGTACCCCACACCATTTCCTAAACTCCTATTTCTCCTTCAAGACATACCTCACAAATTAACTTCCTCTATTAATGTGCCTTACCTAGATCTCTTAGTCAAGTTTAGTTATCCCATACTGTGCTACTGTGGCTCTTGATTCCAACCCTAGTTCATGTCTTTGTTCTCCAACGAGCTGTAAATTCCTCCTAGTGGGAACTGTCTTTTATTTCTCTTTATGAGCTCAGATATATGTCGAATGAATAAATGCTGCCTGAACATGCATTAAAATTCCTCAGCAACGCATTGGATTATCTTGCAATAAACATATCAGATTTGTGCCAAATTTATGTCTGGACTAATCATGGAGAGAGAGAAAAATGAGAGAAAGGATGGGATGCACGAATACAATGATGGTTTGCTCTGATCACTCCAAGGTGTGATGGTGACAATCTAGTAAGTAACTTTGTCACATCAGGAACTTAGAAATCCAGGAAAGGTCACTGGTGATTTCACCTCCGACATTCACATTTCTCTTAGAGGCTGGAACTTTTTTCTTTGGGGCCCAATGGAGAGTTTCTATCATTTCGTAGGGATATTGGGCATTTCAGACATCTTCTCCAATGAATTTTTAAAAATATAAGTAAAACTCAGGACTTGCAATAACTGAGGGCATTGTTTGATAGGTTTACATGAGGTAGAAAAGTTTTAGGATACTAATTTTGGCGTGGTCTCAATGTGGAAGGAGAAATATGTTTTTTTAGTTGGATTTCCGTGAACATGTGGGTTACTGATGGATAGTTCTGTCATCTTTTCAGTGGTTGAATTAATATTTTGTTTGTATTCTTTATGGCTAGACTTGTCAAAGATACAAGGAAAATGAAGTATATTTAATGTTTTTCCCACAATATTATTATGCTATATTCTTTCACCTGACCTTTATAGTAAGCAGCACACACTGTGGGGCAGATATAGTGTTATAACTGTTACTATACACATTAAAAAATAAAGTATCTTCAATAATAGACAGATACTCCATCTTTACATAATAGTACAGTACTGAATGAGATAATGTACATAGAGACTCAAAACAAAACAAAAAATATATATTCTTTTTAAAGTTGTACATCCATTTTCTGCAAATTCTGGTAGAAACATCAGAAACAGCAAAGATCTCTTAGCAGACCCTGAGAAGATTGAGTCATTCATTCATGCAATATTTTTATTTATTGAGCACTTAACAAAATCAAGCAACTTGGACCACATGCTGGGGACACAGGTGAATTTTAAAAACTATTTTCTAAAATTTAACAAAATGACTAGTCCACTTTTTGGAAACTTAGTTTTTACAAGTGCAGGCATATTTTTGAAAGTGAAGTTATTTGTATACTAAGAAAGGATTCTTAAAGTAGTATCTGGATCCAGCATAAATTTAGATATGAAAATGTGACTGACATATTTCCCAGTTATTATGGCTGTATAACAAATTAT
Organism: Cabassous unicinctus; assembly: GCA_029593785.1. Classification (NCBI taxonomy): domain Eukaryota; kingdom Metazoa; phylum Chordata; class Mammalia; order Cingulata; family Chlamyphoridae; genus Cabassous; species Cabassous unicinctus. Next base: position 14,235 of record JAQZBX010013694.1, read on the forward strand.
TCAGGAATGAAGTGGCATGATACCAGGAGATTCTGTAGATCAGGGATTCAGACACAGTACAGTGGGGATGGCTGGTCTCTGCTCTACGATGTCTGGGACCTCAGCTGGAAGACTCAATTTCCAAAGGCTAGAACCACCTGAGCCTGGTTCATTTATGCTTTTGGCAGTTGGTGCTAAATGTCAGCTGGGTCCCCAGTTTCTCTCTACGTGGGCCTCTCCATGCGATCTCTCCTAGCATGGGCTAGTTTGAGCTTTCTCACAGCCTGGTGACGAGGTTGCAAGATCAAATGTCCTGAGAGTGCAAACCAAGCAAAATCTGGATTACTCTTTATGACCTAGACGTCAGTGCTACTTCTCCTACATTCTATGGGGCTGAAGTGCGTGGCCAAGCCCGGCCCATATCCAAGAGAGGAGAACAAAGATCCCAAATCTGAATGGAGTAGGGGCCACATTTTGCACTGGAGGCATCTCTGATTAGAACAAAACAAGAGTTCACCTCTTCTCCACACATTTTATTCTCTGTTTTACTTCTATGTCACAAAGCTTATTTAGCTCCTAATCGATTCTCTAGTTATTCTCTGGTTTTACTTGTTCCTTAGCTAGATTCTTAGCATCCTGGTACTAGTGATGGTTAGGGTCCCCCACCCCACCTTTTTTCTTCAATTACACACGTTAACTAGTACTCTCTGAATACCACATAGATATCCATAAATAATTCTTGACATCTCCCCTACCAGGAGCTGCTGCATTTGAAAAGCCTTTACATGTTGTGGAGAGGAAGGAGTTCTGGTCCAGGCGGTGGCAGAGGGAAGCAGAGAAGAGATAATGACGGCCCTGGGAAACGGCCAGTGACAAATAGAAGGATTAAAAATTCATTTTGCAAAGAAAAAATCTTCTGAGAATTTCTGATAAAAGAATTATGACAATACCCTAGGCCACGGTATTGAGAAGAATGTATACAGCGCGGAACTCTGTGCAGTCGCAGTAAACATTTAATTTAAAGCAGTTACTGAATCTTTTGAAAAGGCACAACTACGTCAGGATCAGGGACTCTTTACCAGACAGGCCTCACCAGCCAGTTCAGATTTCTTAACGTTCATTCCCTTCATGCAGTGATGTACCCCACCTGCAACCCAAAGAGGCAAGAGGTTATTTAACACAATTTTTAAGAGCACCTGTTCAAATGGACCCTTGGCCTTTGATGTGGCCCTATGCTCTCTTACAAAGGGCAGGGTCTGGCTGACCAAGCCGACACCGTTTTTCTACGTCATGCTCAGGAGCACAGGCCCCCAGGCTTCTACCATGCTCCCCTGCATTCCTTCTTCACCAGCTTCTCCTTTTTCACATCATTCTAAGTCATACCGTTCAACCCAGGTTTGGTGTAATATTGAAACAACGAAGTCATCAAAATCCTTTAAAAAACAGCTTTCGTCAGCAGGGATCTAAGGCAGGCTTACATTTAGGGTCAATAAGAAGCACACATACCCTCACACTTCTAGCCCCTCTACAGACCATGTGGATGTAGTATCATTTACTTTTGCAAATATCACCAAAGACCGAGCCCTAACATTTCTCCGTTCCTAGTATTTTCACAAACAGTCCTTATAACCTCAAAGGTCTTTTCTTCTAGTGAAAAAAATGCTGTTTCCTATGATTAATACATAAACAAGGGCTACCACTTACTAATTCATTTCAGGATTTCTTATTAAAATGATATATTTTCAAACTGAAAATATTTCTAAATACTTGGAAATTTCTGGTAAAAAAAAAGGGGGGGGGGATAGATTATATTTAGGATTTGAATATAAGTAAGATTTCAAATGCTTTCCAGAACCATTTACTAGGGCTTCAATAGTGAGGTTTTTGACCTCTGTTTTCAGGAAGGGCACTTACTGCCAGTTGCTCTTATCTTAAATCTGTTTAGCAAGGACAGGCGTCAAAAGATAAGAAGCAGTGAAACAGTTTCTCTGATGGGAAATTCTTGATTGCTATAGAAAGTGATTAAAAATACACAGCCTGGGAGGTTGACTTGCTTGAGAAGGGGAAAAGGGGGTGGAGTGGGAGTTCATATATGCTATAAAATAGTCAGGATGGGATATGGTCAGGATGTAGTTTACAACAGAAGATGACATCTGTTTCTTCTATTAAAAAAAAAAGTTGGCAGGTTCTAACTTGTTATATGACCTGTCCAATTTATTTGATCTTGGAAGATAAAAACTGTGACCTAGAGTTCATGACAACCAAAAGGATGGCTTGGTTTCTACACATTCTTGATTTTCATACTTACCTATTTCTAAGACAACTGCCCTAGCATCTCAGTATAATTCCATCCTTGAAACCTATACCAGGGAACTGTAGTAAAAATGAGAGATGCTGATTTTAGAAGAAATTGCTCTTAATTCTTGAGCTCTCTTCGGTGATCTTATGTTAGATTCCACTCTATTTTATGCTTTTGCTGTCATTGTTGTTGTTACTTTGGGTAGCATTCATACTTTACAGGTGCATGGGGCAGCCAGGATGAATATGTCCATGTTAGTGTTAATTGTCTTAATTACTCTCACATAATGCACTGTACAGAAAGCCAGTACTAGTGATTGGACTTCTCTTCACTTTTGATCTTATCCTCTTCATTATTTTTTTCTTTCCTTCATGAAACGGCATCCCTAATTGCCTTCTCACTATTTCTAGATTTATAAAGTCCCTCATTTACCTCCCCGAATTTACTATGTTTCATGCATCTACAAAAGAGAGCAAAACAATGATGCTCAAAATGTATGTAAACAACAAATATTTATAAGATGCCTAATATGTGTTTGTCCTCAAAGATTCTAGAATCCAGTGGAGATATAGGACCATGATTTGGAAAAATCAAACAAAGGAGCAGTTAGGATAAAGAATATGGACACCATATCAACTCTTCACCCTCTTGTTCTTTTTCTCTGATTCTCATTGGGTCAATTGCCTTAGCATAGCAATTTTTAAACAAGTGCATTTGTTTTTGGAATACGAAGTGTTCTACCACAACTAATTCCATACACAAGTGTCATTCAGAGATGCCTCTGGTCTAGTGGGAGATTGCTGGGTTTGGAAGGAGAGAAACTAGTGATTCTTAACTGAATAGCTTGGGACAAGATGTTTAACTTTATTGAACTTCAGTTTTCTCATGTGGAAAATGGGCAAAAACCTGCTCTAAGAAGTGGGAATTAAATGGAATAGCTAAGTCAAAGCCGCCATGAACTTTAAAGCATATACGTGGTAAGAAACTTTGTCAATACATAATGTATTTCTTCTTTTAATTCTTTCTGTGGGGTAAGTACAAATAAACATAAAAGGGGTATTCTAACTGCTGGGGAAAACCCATCAGAAATAATTACTTTTTCTATGGCAAAGAATGTCTTGGATGGGCAGGGCTACAAGCCCAAATTCAGAACTTACCAAAAATGAACAAAAGGAAGAAATATCCAAGGGTCAGGCACTCAGAGGGAAAGAGAAAATCCAGATCCTTCTGCCTCTGGCTGAAGTCATATGTGGATACAATTAAAAACTGCAAGTAAATGACAGCACAAGCTACGAGGGGCAAAATTTGGGCCACTGCATTGAAGGTAAAAGTCTCTAAGTCTTGCACCTGGATGTAAATGAAGATCAGACTAAATGCTGATCCTAGATGCTGATAAGAGAAAGCCTTCCCATGAATTACACTCAGACGTCAGGATTAGACGAGTTTCCAGTTTCAGATGCAAAGACAGAATTTTACCAACAAAGCCAAAGGAGAAACGACATTTGAAAGCCAACAGATAGAGTTTTTCTTTTTCTTCTGGCTGAAAGCCAGGTGCACAAGCCAAAGGACAGGATTCAAAGTCAGTTAAAAGCAGGAGTATTTGCAGACATCCTGCCTCCCGCCAAGTTGTGGGTAACACACACACACACACACACACACACAAATCCGACTTCTTTGGGGACCTGGCTTTAGCCATAAAACCCTTGGAAAAATCAATGCAAATGAAAATACAGATACAGTGCGCAAAACATATCAGAATCTGTCAGACTTCCTCGTACTAACAGGGGACCTTAATCTCTCTTTTCTTCCTTTGTAGAAATACACCTTACTGTTATTTCAGTTGTGGCAGTTAATGATGACAAACCTAGGCAGTGCCAAAGTATTGCAGACAAAAAGAATACTGTGAGTTTATGGACTACATTAGCTAACTAAATTCACAAATGCTTTTGCTGCTATATACACATGTCCTCAGAGGTTTTTAAAGTTATTCTTTCTGATTAGAAAGGTTGTATGCTCATACCTGAAAACCTGGAATATCCAAAAAAAGTAATGAAGAAAATGACAATCACAACTCCACCAGGCAGTGGTAACCACTGCTAACAATTTCCCATGTTTTCCTGCAGACTTTTAATATATATTCATATTGTTTAATCACTTAGCATTGTATCATAAGTACTTTTCCATATAATAAAAACTCTTCAAAGACATGGTTACAATGACTGCACGAAGTTCTCTCATGACTGTGTGATTATGTAACAATAATATAATTTAAACATTTCCTTGATAGAACTGTCATCACTATAAAGAATGCTGCAATTAATTTATTTGTGCATAAACTGTAGTTTGCCTTCAGGAAAAATTTCCTAAACCGCTGATACAAAATGAAAACAAAGTCTTTAAGATTTTAGTATATTGCCTTCTAGCCTTTAATATACATGGATACAATTAGGTTAAAATCATATAACCAATCATCCATCTGTCCGTCCATCCATCCATCCATCCGAATTTTCAGACTCTGTCAAAATGAAATATATTAATTTTGTCTTAAATCTTTCATTTAACATTATAATTTTAACATTTTCCCTAAAAAGTTTTGAAAATACAATTTTAAATGACTAAATGGTGTTGCACCTTATAGAAGTACATACTTTTCTTACCATTGAATATGTAGGTTATCCATAAATAGGCACCAATATAATGTTAAAATTTATATGCAGTCTTTACATGCATATCTTATTAAAGAGTAAGAACGCTGTTGATACTGTAAAATACCTATTTCCAAAATGCTGTCCAAAAAGGTTGTATATTCCTATAAGCCATATATTAAATAAACTATTCTTCATAGACCACAGTCTTTAAAAAAGACACTTTAATAGTAGAAAATGTTATTATATTTTAATTTGCATTTCTTTCATTAATAAGTAGTTGAGTATTTCAAAATTTGTTTACTGTTCATAATATCTTATTTTATAAATACCTATTTAAGATCTTCATCCATTTTTTTCTGTTAAGATACTCACCCCTTTTTTCCTTGTTTATAAGAATGTGAGAGAGAGAGAGAGAGAAATAGAATTTCTTTTTCTTGTCTTATTGCATTGGCTCAAACTTCCAGTATGTTGTTGAGTAAGAGTGGTAAGAGTAAACATTCTTTGTGTTTTGCTTTGGTTGAACTTTGATTGTGTTCATCAACCAAAAACCCATCAGTTATTTGTAAGGGTGTTTCTTCTATATGAATATTGTTTCATGTTTTATGGGAAATTTTGTAGCTAAACATTTCATTGTCCCCAGTCTACAAATGAAGTACAAGTCTATTGCTTTGTCTTGCTTATAGTCATTAAATCTTTACTTTCATATAAAAAAAGAATGAACATTCTTGCTTTGTTTCCAATTATAGGAGGAAAACATTCTATCTTTCACCATTAAGTGTTATGCTAGTTGTAACTTTCTTATAGATTCTCTTTATCAAGTAAGTTGCCCACTATTCCTATGTTTCTAAGAAATTTTATCATGAAGACATGTTGAATTTTGTCATGGGCTTTTTCTGTACCTACTGAGGAAATCATTTGGTTTTTCTTCTATAGCCTGTTAAAACAGATTACAGTGATTGGTTTTTTTAATATTGAATCAGCCCTGCATCCCTGAAATAAAGTCTACTTGATCATGGCAAATCATGCTTTTTATGTATCACTGAATTACATTTGTTAATATTTTGTTAAGGATAGTTACATTTATATTTATGAGGGATATTGGTTTGTAGCTTTCTCTTTTTGTACTGTCTTTGCCTGGTTTGGGATTCAGGTAATTCTAGCTTGATAAAATGAAGTGTGACATGTCCCCTCTGCTTTTGTTTTCTGGAAAATACTTGGTAGAACTGGTGCTGACTTTTCTTTAAATGTTTAGTAGAATTTTCCACTAAAACCATTTGGGCCTGGAAATTTCCTTTTTTGGCAGTTCTTCAATTATGAATTCAATTTCCTTAATGGTTATATGGATATTCAAATTATCTGTTTCACATTGGGTGAGTTGTGGTACTTTGTGTTTTTCAAGGAACTGGTCCATTTCATCTAAGTTGTCAAGTTTATATGTGTGGAGTTGTTTGTCGCAATCCCTTTTTATCCTTTTCATATCTGCAAGGTCAGTAGTAATATCCACTGTTTCATTCCTGGTATTAAAAATTTGTGTCTTCTCTCTTCTTTTTTCTTTGTCAGTCTTGCTAGAGGTTTCAAATTTGTATTAATCTTTTGAAAGAAACACTGTGTGTTTCATTGATTTTCTCTAATTTTCTGTTTCCAGTTTTATTGATTTCTGCTTCTATATTATGCATTCCTTTCTTTTCCTTTTTGGGGGAGTTTAGTTTGCTCTTTCCTTTCTCAGTTACTGAAGTGGGAACTTAGATTATTGATTTGAGACTTTTCCTCTTTTCTAATATATGCATTGAGTGCTATAAATATCCCTCTCATCACTGATTAAGCTGTGTCCTACAAGTATAGATGTATTTTACTTTCATTTACATTCAATGTTTTTTTTTTTAATCTCTCTTGAGATTTCAAGCTCTTTTTGACCAATGGTATATTGTTTACTTTTCTAGTATATTGTTTACTTTTTAGTATTTAGAGGTTTTCCTGTTACCTGTTATTGATTTCTATTTTAATTCCATTGTCGTCAGAGAAAACACTGAATAATTTCAATCCTTTTAAATTTGTTGAGGCTTATTTTATGTCCCAGGATATGGTCTATCTTGGTATATGTTCCACGGAAGCTTGAAAGTTATATATATTCTGCTGTTTGTGGATTGAGTAATCTATAAATGTTGATTAGATCCTTTTGATTGAAGGTGCTATTAAGTTCTATATACATTATGATTTTCTTTCTAGTTGTTCTATCAGTTGTTGAGAGAGGTGTACTGAATGAAGTCTGAACTATAATTGTGGATCTGATTTTTTTCTTTCAATTCTATCAGTTTTGCTTCACACATTTGATAGCTCTGATGCATATACATTGAGAATTGATGGTTGAAGCAAAAATTATAATACTGTCTGATATGATTTTAAAGTATGTAGAGGAAATACTTAAGACAATTTTATGATAATGGAGGAGGATAGAAAAATGTAAAGGGAGGTTCTACATTTAAACTGGAAAAAAATGATGACACCAGTAGGCTGTATAAGTTATGCATATGTAATGTAATCCCTAAAGCAATCATTAATAAAGTCAAACAAGATAAACACTCAAAACCACTATACATAAACCAAAGAGGACAAATTTTAAGAGTGTGAGTTTTACAAATATTATCTACATCAGGCGGCAAATTGTAGAACACCAGAAGCAGGTGAAAAACGGAGCATGATTTCTATCTTTTTTTCAGATTCATGTCAAAAACAGGTAATGTAGCATGGATAAGTTTTGAACGTATCCTCCTATGTTTTACTAGCGTATGAATATTTTTTAAAAGGGAAACACATAAGTTAAAGGCTTTACAATAATTTAATTAACTCCAAATAAGTCCATTTTATTCAAATAAAATATTTAGAGGAATTTGCATGTAAATAAAACTTTTAAGTAAAATCTCATTTAAAGTATATCTAAAAATTAAGATAAGTGTTACTCTCTGTGTGCCATTGACTTTGACTTTTCCATGCTTTGCTTTCACCTCACCCCCATTTTTAAAAAAGGAAATAAAAATTCAAATCACAGAAAAAAAACACAAAATAAACTATCTTCTCCATCATTCTTATCTTTTAAAACTAGATCCCAGATCTGAACACATCAGACCATTTCTGCTTCTGTGGTTCTGCCAGTAATCCCCATAAATCCAACTTGTATGTTCATACTAATATTTCTTGATTTTTAAAAATTTAAGCTGCACAAAAATATGTAGCAAAGATGAAGTAGTTGCTTAATTATCAGCAGCTTTATTTTTCTCCTCCCCTCCCAATATTTATTAGCTTTTATCTTTTTTAGATGTTATATTATTTATCTATAAACTTTAGGACATATATCTCTATTTCAGAGTCCATTAAATTTGTAGGGCATATCTTTACTTCTCACCGTGTAAGTTGAAGATTTTACACTTCTTTTCAACCCTTCTTCCTCTCAGTTGTGTCTACTTAAACCATGTTGAAAGTGTTATCCAGTTTCTTCACAGTACTATTTATTAATTTTTCCTATGTGCAATAACTGTTCTCTTGTTTACTACCCATTTGCCCTTCTGGGAATATTTCATATTATATATCTTGTTTAGTTACACCCATGTGTTAGAATTTGTTTTGCTGGAGTAAAAATTAGTTTTTTCAGAAAGGGGGTGTGGGATGTTAACTTTCTGAGTCTCCCCATGTCAAAATAATATCTTTATTTTGGCTCCATGCTTGACTAATATTTTCCCTTGGAAAATAAATCTACTAGTAGGTTTGTTTTCTATCAGAATTTTCGGGGGATTGTCCCATTATCTTCCGGAAATTCAGGATGCTGATGGAAAAATTTGAGTATGAATTTCATTTCTACGATAGAACTTTTATGTATTCCTTTTTGAAAACCATAGATTTTTAATCATGGTGTTCTGGAATTTCATTAGCATGAGTCTTTTAATATTCACTGTTCTCAGCATTAGTTGGGCCCTTTCATTCTGAAGATGTTTGCCTTTCTTTAACTCTAAGAAATGTCATGATTATTTAAACTCATCTCTTCATTTTCTCTGGTTTTAGAACTTCTATTGGATAGATACTGGGAGCCCTAAATTGATTCTATTTGTCTCTTTACTTTTCTCATTTTTACATCTGTTTTCCTTCTGAAGGATTCAATTATTAAAAAAGATCTTTTCCCAATCTTTAATAATTTTTTAAAATTTGGGGAATTATATTTTTAAATCCCATTAAATATTTCTGCCCTTTGATATAATCCTTTTCATATTAGAAAATTTTGATTTTAGAGATTATAATTTCTTTACTGAGGATATTAATGAGATATTTTTAAAAAGCACTTCTATTTCCTCTAGGATAGTGGTTCTCAACCAGGACTGAGTTTGCCTTCCGTGGGAATCTGGCAATGACTGAGAACATTTTTGGTTGTCTCACTGGGGAAGGGGTTCGACTGGCCTGTTACTAGGGAGAGGACAGGGATGCTGCTAAACACCCTGCAATGCACAGGGCAGCCCCTCACAGCAAAGAAGGATCCAGCCCAAAATGCCAATAGTGTGGCAGTAGGGAAATTCTCTCCAAGGGTTGTTTCCTTTTTTAAATTTTTACTTTCTGTTTTATACTGCCGGTTTCCTCAAATGGCTGATGGTCATCTGCCGTCTGGCCCTGTTTTTGAATGATTAGTGTGATCAGTACAGGCTGTTGGCATGGACTGATCCACTCTCCGCTCATTTCTCCGCAATGTGCTTTGCTTTTAGTCTTGCACATGGAACGCGTAGACCAGCTAGGGCTGCTCCAACTTCCAGCACCAAGGTGGGTGCTAATCTTGGTCAATAGCCACATACCTCACAGGCAGTTTAAATTCCTTGGAGTAGTTCTCCTGCTTTATTTCCAGGGGTAAATGCTACAGTTACGTTCATGGAGCTTGAGAGAGTAAACGTGAGCCATTCATCAGTCTTGGGACCCATCACCTTGATTTCTGATTTTCTACTTTTTCCCTGTGCTTCTCTCTGTATCTGCCGACTCTGAACTCAGAGCTCAACTGGGCTCCTTCCTGAAGGCTCCTCCCGCTGTGTCATAGGTCTCTCCCTCGTGTTTCTGCTCTCAGGAGTAGGATCCTCATCGTGTTCTGAAATATGTTCCCTTTTATCTATCTTTACTGCCATTTCAATGGGATTTGGGAAGACAGTAAACAAGTCCTGGCTCAGTCGACAAACTTGACCTGAAAGCTCTTCTCATTTGTTTTCAAATTAAAGATATATGTTTATGAGGTTCTCTTACAAAAGAATACATCTCCAAAATAATTTTAGAAAAGTGGAAGTCGCATATGAGGAGCAGGTAAAATCTTCTAAGCAACCAGTTCAGGATGAATGATGATAAGGAACACGGCTGGCTTTGTAACCTGTGGAAAACGATGTCGCTTCTCTAGATCTAGGCTTCTTCATGTTTGAAATAAGGGAATGATCTGAATGATCTACAGATCCTTTTCAGCTCAGTTCATTTATAAAATGAAGACATAAATATTTAGAATAAAGCCGTACTTGTCAACCATTAAATATTTCCTTTCACCATCTTTTAATAGAAACCATCTAGTGTGTGAATGGGCTTTCCCTGTAACACAAAATGGAGCAGCATAAAATGTAGCACTCTGATCTACCAATATTTATGAGTTTCTTTTGTGTAAAGGTAGAGCTTTAGGTTTTCTTCATACTCCCTATTCACATTTTAATACTTTTCATCAAAAGGAGGTATGACTGTGTTAGTCTGAAAATAATTATCAATCAGCAGAGATAAAGCTGATAACAAATTTATTAATGATGTGGCTATAAATACATCTACCACACAAAGATCCTAGGGTATCTATTAATTTCATATTGAAAGTATCTTATTATAGATTATTGCTGTTTGCTTTCCTTTTCATAGAAGAAATAGATTTGGGAGGTCTATCCACTTGCAAGCTGTAAATACTTGAAAGGTGAAATGTCTGTTTTGCTGCTTAAGGCGGGAAAAAATGAAGAAAAGAAAAATGCATTGACCTATTCAAGAGGACAATTAGGGATCCTGGAAGCTTCAAAAAGCCGAGCCGACAGTTGTCAGTGCTGCGAAATGCATCACTGCCCTCTCAGAAACACATTGCTGGTTTGACTTTCTTTTCAGTCAACAAAAGAAAAAAAATAGGAAATGTTAAACTTTGTCACTGCCCTAATTCAAAAAATAAAGAAAGAAGGTTTAACACTGCACACTATCTTTTGTTTTGTAAAACTGTAACATCTTTCTCTGTTGATATACTTTGAAACTCATGACTAATAGCCACTAATTTGGGGTATTAGCCGCATACGTAAGTAAGCCTTCTAGAACGGTATCTGAAAGGCACTTGATTGTGAGTCCCAAAATAATAGAATTATTATTGAGACCAAGATTCTATCTTCTTAGCCTCTCTCTCTACATCTATATGTCTATATATATATATACAAACATATTACATAAATACCATCTATAATATATTAAAAATTAATTAAATATTTTAATATATGTTTACAAATTTTCATTATTCTAGAATATAGAAACATAATTAACTAAAGTAATTTCAGCGGAATGATTTCATAACCTATTTTGGAAACATATAAACACGCTTATTATTAGAACATACTCCCTTTATCTATACATTATAATTTAAATCCTTACATTGTAGTTTAAATCCATTTCTATCCCCAGTAGAGTTGCAGAACAGCAGATTAGCATCCTCCAGACAAAAATCTTCCATATGTTTGACTACTGTCATTAAGTAACCTCCCAGCCATCTTTCATCAGGTGAAATGCCCCTATGGCCCTAACTTCGTCTGATAGATCACATCTTCTAGGACTTGAATCCTTTTGAAGAGCCATCTTGGGGCTGCTCCAAGTTCTGTGCCACTGTCTTGGTTTCCTCTCAGACATCTCTAGCTCCTCCTAACTAGCACCTCTGGTGGTCATCCTTTCTACATAGGTAGTTATGCAGGCAAATTAGGCACCAGAATAGCTTGATCTAAGAACTCAATGATTTCCATTCTAAGAATATTCATCTCATCCCTAAATCTCTGACACAGGGTTGGGGAATAAAGCCCAAATAATGATAACCAAGAACTAAAATTGGCTTTATGTATTAGGCTTGTCTTTCCTGTTACGTATAGTTGTCATTACTGGTCTTAGGTCATAAGGTGTTGAGCTATATTGTGGCATGGCTGCTATCACATTCATCTTTGTGCTGATTTTCAGCCTTTTCTGCATTGGGAAGTAAAACAAAACTAACAGGAGCCCCGTATTATAGGGAAAATAGCAAGAAATATGTTCACTGATGAAGTTTTTTTTCTTTGCTAAGCTAATCTAAATCCAAGAAAACCCATGGCTATGTCTCCTGAGTCATTAACAAGATAAGAAGAAGAGGAAACCGTTGTCCAGAAAACCATCACAGAGAATGCTAAAGCCAGCAAGAGAGTTCGTAATTCAATGGGCCAAGAAAATATCTCCATGGAATCCATGATGGAAAGAAAATCAAATGCAGTCCAAATTTACTGCTTATTGTCAACAGTCTTCTTCCGGATGGGAACAGCCAAAAGTGGGCTGATAGAGTTCTCACCGTGTTGTTTCTTCAAAGCATAGAGATCTGTGGTTCAGATCATGTATTCAAATGAATGATGATGTCTATTTCAAACGACCCACCATATTCTAAAAATGCTGCTCCCATTAAGAATACATTTGAGGCCTCTCTTTTAAAAAGATCTCTAGAGCCAGTTATGGAGTACAAACACACACACATTTGAAGGAATCTGATTAATTTATGGCCTGAGCTGATATCCCAACTGATTTTACTCAGCTTGATTGCTCACCCTAGTAATCGAAAGTAGATCCAAATTATTTTTGCTGTTGTCTAGAAATTAAATCCACCCTTCTTTATACTTTTCTCAGAGTTTCCAAATTATCACAAAAATTGAATTACAAGCTTATTTTGTAATCACACGAAGATTTACAATAATCTTGTATATATGAAAGAGACTAATTTTGTATATACCAAAGAGACTAATAAATATGTAAAATTAGGCAAAACAATAAAGATGGAAGGGATCCACTAAAATGTTAACATTGGTTATCTCAGTTGACAGAATCATGAGTGATAATTTGTTTTCTTCTACAGTTCTGCATTTCCCAGACTGTTTATAACGAGAATATATTTCTTCTACTAGGAAACAAAACCTTAAAACATTCATCTGTGCTATTATTTTTGGTAGCCAACAAGCCATACTAAATTAAGGTTAGCAACAGCTGTTCAACTGACTCAAGGTAAAGCGGACTAACAGAGGGATGTATTTTAAATATTCTGCCTCACTGAGGGATATATTTTAATATTCTGCCTTACTGAGAGATATATTGTAATATTCTGCCCTCCTTGCCATACATTTAGCCCCTCACTAAGTATTGTTCATTTTCTAACCAAGGATTATATTTACTAACTTAAACAACTGTATTTATGTTTCTCATGTTTCCACTAATTGGTAAAATCCCGCTGTACATGTGTCCACCTCGACTGGTATGTGCTCCATCTTCAGATCATTCTCTTTATCTGGTTGGCCTCATTTTCTCCCTAATCTTAATGAATTAACCCATGTCCTCACCTCACAAAATCTAAGACCACTGAATACAGTAATATACATTAAATATGTTTCATATATTTATTATACTACATCTAAATAGCCAAAAATAGCTGCATAAGAAAGATTTCATTCTTCCCAGGGTCTGGCAAAAACTCAAGATGTATTGAGTGAGTGTGCTTTATTTACTGCAAGGTATGTTTATGAGTGTTGATGGCAAAAACTCTATCTTGTCTGTTCTTGGTACTTCTCTTTGCCTATTCAAAAAATATATTTAATGAGCAAGTACCATTGGAAGTTGCAGAATCTACAGTGATCACCTTGTCTCCCTTAATGAATTACAGACTTTTAATTGGATAGACAAACAGAATTCCTAGCAGGAATATATTAGTCAACACAGTTTATAACAAAAACAATCCCAAGGAGTCTTGAAATTGGGCAGTGGGCAACTTTTCTTTCAGCAGTGGCTCTAAAGATTTATCACACAGTGACCTCCTCTGTATCTAGACACATTCTACAAACAACAGGACCTTATCTCCTTACGCCTGAGATATTTCTTTCTACTATTATGTTATCTGGTCAGTATTTATTTACTGCACAGTTACTTTATAACTATCCGCTAAGATATTTTAAAAAATAGTTTAAAAGCTAATTATCTTAAGATCAGTTACTTGAAATTCATAATTTCATCAGGGAATTGCAAATACCACAAGATACCACTACATACCTATCAGAACAACTAAAATCTAAAACACAAATACTGGCGAGGAAGTAGAACAAATGGAATTCTCATTCTTTGCTGGGGGAATGCAAAATGTACAGCCACTTTGGAAGACAGCCTGGCAGTTGCTTGCAAAGTTAAGCACAGTCTTATCATAAGCTTCAGTAATCATGCTCCTAGTTATTTACCGAAAGGAGTTGAAAACTTATGCCCACACAAATACCTGCACATGTTTGTAGCAACTTCATTCATATAATTGCCAAAAACTGGAAGCAACTAAGATGTCCTTCAATAGATGAATGGATAAACAAACTGTGTTACATCCATACAATGCAGTATTCTTCAGTGATAAGAAGAAATGAGCTATAAGGCTACGAAAAGACATGGAAGAACCTTAAATGTATGTTGCTATGTGAAAGAAGTCAATCTGGAAAAGCTACATACTGCAGGATTCCAAATATATGACATTCAAGAAAAGGCAAAACTATAGACAGTAAGAAGATCAGTGGTTTCCAGGGATTTGCAGGGATAGGAGATGAATGGGTGGAGCACCGGCCATTTTTAGGGCAGTGAAATGATTCTGCATGATACCATAATGATGGATATATAATATTATACTTTTGTCAAAACCCATAGAATTACACAAAGAGTGAACGCTAATGTAAACTACGGACTTTAGTTAATAAATCAGTTTATTCATCAGTTGTAACAAATGTACCATACTAATGCAAGATATTAATAATAAGAGAAAAGTTTTGGGGAGGGGAAAGGGGATAAATAGGTACCCTCTGTACTTTCTGCATAATTTTTCTGTAAACTTAAAACTGCTCCAAAAATTAAAGTCTTTTAAAAATTCCTAATTTTATAGTATGAGAATTCCATTTGTGATTTGGTGACTACTCAGACCTCATGGAAATCATGCTGTGCTGCATGAGTCTGCATCTATTGGTAAGTTTAAATTCAGTAGCTGACTACACATTTTAGAAAAAAACCACAGTGTCTTTTTATTTGTTCCTTATTTACTTGAGATTAGATCACTGAAAAAACCCATATCCTCCAAGCATTGGGTTATAAAACTGATAAACTGATATGCATTTTCCCAAAGTCAAAGGTATTCTAAAATAGTTTCATAAAAGGTCCTTTGGTCCTCTGTGCTATTTTTCCTCTCTTTCAGTAATTCCTGCTATACTTTTAGTCCTCATTCCTCTTCTTGGACCTCTTCATTGTCATCACTACCTTTCTTAGAACAAGGTAAAAGAAAGTGTCAATTGTATTATTCCAATTCACATAATTTTAGTTTTTATAGATTCCACAATAAAGTGAATTAAATCGTAAGCCATGAACTGGAAAAGTATGAATTAAATGTATGACTGCCTTCATATGCTATGTGTTTCAGATGAGTTTAGGTTTGTGCTCTTTGTAGTTTCGTATTAATCTTCAGTTGTCTAAAATGAACAATATTTTTTGGAGAACTATTTTCCCATAACTTTATTATGAAAATGTTTAAATACCCAGAAAAGTTAAAGGCTGTACAGAGAACAACCCAATACTCATCTCCTAGATTCTACATTTAACATGGTGCTAGTCTACTAGGTTTATCTATTCACCCATTACTCTTTCCTTCTATAAACTACTTACTTTTGATGCTTTTCATTGTAAATTGCAGACATCAGTACACCTCACTCCCAAATACTTCAGCATGCATTTCATTAACAAGAGTTCAATATGTGCTTACAATTCTTCCTCTTTTATTTTGAAATATGAATGTATGAATCTTAAGTATATCATTTGATTGCTTACTTTTGACAAGTGCCTGCACTTTTGTAGCCAAAACTCCATCAACACGGACAATATTACCACCACCCAAGAAATCTTCCTCATGCCTCTTCCAAGTCAATACCCACCCCTGCCCAGAGACAACCAATGTTCTGATTTTTTCCCATTGTAGTCTATTCTAAGACTTCATATTTAAATCAAAAAGTACTTAATCTTTGTTGAAAGGCATCTTTCACTGACTATAATGCTTTTCAGAGTCACACATATTGTTGCATGCATCATTAGTTTGTTCTGTTTTCATTTCTGAGAAATGTCCCAGTGCGGTGGTTTGAAGCTGCATGTACCCCAGAAAAACATGTTCTTACACCTAATCCATTCCTTGGGTGAGAAGCCCCTTGTAAGTAGGACCTTTTGATGAGGTTACTTCAGCAAGGTGTGACCCATCTCAATCAGGATGAGTCTTAATCCTATTACTGAAGTCCTTTATAAGCAAAATGAAATTCAGACAGTGTGAGAGAAAGCCATGGAGGGAGCAGACAGAAGCTGAGCGCCAGTGAAAACCAGAAGAGAAGGGAGGCGCCAGGAGACACAGCCATGTGCCTTGCCAGGTGACAAGCTTCCTGATGATGCCTTAATATGGACTTCTTCCTAACCTCAAAACCATGAGCGAATAAGTTCCCATTGTTTAAGCCGAACCATTGCATGGTATTTCCTTGAGCTGCCAGGAAACTAAAACACCCAGTGTATAAGCACACCACAGGAGCTTTTTTTACTCAATTTCCAGTGGATAGACACGTAGGCTGTTCCCAAGTGAAGAAGGCTGCCATAAACATAGGTATACAAGTCTTTTTTTGCAGACAAATGTTTACAGTTCTCTTGGGCAAGTACCTATAAGTAGAAATGCTAGGTTATAGGACAGTTGTATGTTTAGGTCTATAAGAAACTGCCAGTCCTTTTCCAAAGAGGTTGTACTATATTTCATTTCCACCAACAATGTACGAGTGTCTGGTTGCTCCATGTTCTTGTCAACATTTGATAATGTCAGTGTTTTTAATTTTAGCCAACATGGTGCTTAGGAGAATTTTTTCTAGTTAATTTTTTATTTTTAAAGAAGCTTTAGTTTACATAAATTTACACAAAAATATAGGGGGTTCCCTTATGCCCCATCCCCCCACACATACTTCCCCCCACTAACAACATCTTTCATTAGTGTGGTACATTTGTTACAATTGATGAGCACACATTGAAGCATTGCTACTAACCATGGACTACAGTTTACATTATAGTTTACCCTTTGCACCACATTAGGAGAACTTTTTACATTTTAACCATTGATATATTTTTAACCTTACTGGAACCAAGTAGATAGTAAATTTGAAAAATAATGAAAAAATTTTAATTCACCAAAAGTTTATTAATTATCTACTTTCACAAAATAGTATTTGCTAACAATACAAAGACTGCACTTAATTGCTCTTATCTTCATGGAAGGTAAATTTATAATCTAGAAAATAATATAATAAAGGGTAGAATAAGATACATAAAAGAAGATACCTTAAAAATGTCACCTCATTTCATTTACCTACTATTTATTGATATCATGCTATATTTAAATATACTGCTAGACACTAAGAGATCAGTACATTTTCTGCCTTCCAAGGAGCTTACAGAGGAATTGTAGAAGACAGATGGTAACTGATCAAGTTTCAGTTAGGGCAGAAAGAAGGAAGTAGTCGCATTTCCCTGGAGGTGGGAGAAAGGCCAAGTCATTGGAGGGTACAAGTGGGAGTCCGTGCCTGAGCTGCATCTTGAAGGGCGCAGGGCACTGTTCCCAGAGCAGGCTGCAGGCTGCAGGCTGCAGGTGCCTAGCCCCTCAGGGCTGCTGCAGGGAGCAGAGGTTAGAGATGGCTGTGGACTCTTTAGATGGGACACTAGAAGGACGATGACTATGACATTTACTCCTAACAAGGCTCTTCACTAGGATTTTAAGTTTCATTATGTATTGGGCCCCTCAAGGGCCCAAAACGTATCAAATACTGAAGCTTATTTTAAACAGGATTTCAAAGTAAACAAATACCAGTGCCCAACGTGATGCCTTAGAAATATACGGTAAAGCATTTCTGATATTTCAAAGAAACAAAAGGCAATATAATACGACATAACTTTTTGAATGTAAGAATTGGTCAAGTACCAATAGGAAGGGGATGGGGAGGGATCTTTACATTTTGAAAAACTAAACTCTCGAACCAATTACTGATCAATTGCTAAAAGCAGAAACAGAGCTCCTGCTCTCAAGAGGCTATAAGCTAATGTGGGAGACAAGGCACATGGACATAATAAATAGACATATGGTAGAATATGCCATGTGCCAATCAACCAAAGGAGCTAAGAAATTACAGTATCCCAAAATCACCAGAACTCTAATTAAAAAAAAGAATCGAGCCAGCCAAAATAAAATTTAAAGCAGATAAATATAAATAAACCAGCCTTTCCCGGTGATGACTAGATTTCTTTTATATCATTGAAAAATTTATGGGAATTTCAAAGCAATGGAGATGTTAAGCAAAATTGTCTCTAATGCCCTCCAACCAACTGAACAAGAGCTCAGAACAATGTGTTTCAGATTAGCCAACCTCCCTTACCATCGACTGAAAGGAGAAACTGTATTTTATTACCTGAGTTCAAAACAAATAAAAATACTAAACTGGGCTGCTGCTTGCTCTTCACACAAAGGGAAGACTTTTGAAACAACTCAATTTCCCAAAAAGAAAGTTATTATGTTATTATTTTTGTCACACTTAAAATAGAAAACTATTTTTCAAGTACTCAGAGCCTGGAACATAAATGTAAAAATGTTTGCTGAGTGAGTGAATGAACAACGAAAGATACTGAATGAAGTTTCCCTATCAATGCACAGTTGTGGGATTCCAGTTCTCATGGCATCCCCATCACCAACATGAATTCTGAGCCTTGATAAACTGGATTAGTTCAAAATAGGTAAATGCATTTGTTCCAGTCAATTGACTTATAACTATATTCATATGTTTTCAGAGACTGTTATTTATGCAGTCAAGCAGAAATACTCCTTTGAGCCATTCCAGACATTTGCGTAATTAGGTAATTAGGGTGTGCTAGCCATAATAAAATAATAAACAAAAAACTGAGAATGACTGTGCGATCTTATAATAAAGAACGGGATATAACCAAGGAGATTTTGGTCCAGGTGATTGTTTAAATATTTGGAATTTATAACTTTCGTGTAACTTTGTGGAGAAGGTTGAATATCAAAGACTTTCTTTATAGCTAATTTGTAGTCACATATTTTACTCAAAGTTGAGGCAAGGAGAAGGAATTTAACAATTATTGACAATTTCCTATGTGCTGGATGCATTATCTGGAGGATTCACATAATCACCACAAAAATCCTGTGAGATGGGTATTATTAGATTCCTGAGTTCACCTGAAGACACAAGCATCGGAATGTATCATTTATAAGCTAAGGTCATACAGCTGGAAGACAGTTATCATTTTAATCCAAGACTCTGTGCCTCCAAAACCCACGTTCTTTCCACTAGAACCCTCTGACCTTCTTATAGGAAAACCCCCAGTGTCTAAAATGGGAAATCTTTGAGGGTAGACTCTTTCTCCCCTCCTTAAACAATGCCCAACACATAGCAGATGTTCAATAAACATTTTAGTGATGAATAAATTTGGCTTTTAAAAAGCTCTCTCTCTCTTCTCCAGATCTAACCATGGTTCAAATTTTGAAAGACCTAAGAACTAGCTGGACCACATGGATTAAAAGACCCTGAGTTGCCTGAAATGTGGATAATCCAGCTCTGCATCACTGGGTTTTTTTTCCTCATCACACAGATGCTCATCCAATTAGCCAGGACCTTGTAGGTTGAGAAGATGAAAATGAACTGATCTTGCCCTCGTAATCTAGGGTTTACTCTTCTCTGAGTACACGGTATTTATTTTCTTTAATAAAATAATTTTCATTACAACAGATGCAATGAAACATACTAGGTGCCACTCTGATTCTAAGAACTCATCCCCTCCCCCTCCCCCCACTGCACTGGAACCTGCCTGTGGTGGACAGACTCTCAGATGACCCCAATCATCCCTGCCTCCTGGTAGCCACCCCCTTGTGTAATCCCCTCCCTTGAGCATGGGTGGGATCTGTAACTTGCTTCCAACCAATAAAACACAGCAAATGGGGAGCGGGTGCAGCCCAGTGGTTTGAGCGCCTGCTTCCCACGTATGAGGTCCCGGGTTTGGTGCCTGGTACCTCCTAAAAAATACACAGCAAAGGTGATGGGATGTCACTCTCGTGATTACGTTACCTGAAATCGTAGTGTCTGACCCCATGACAGACTTTCTCCCCTGGTGGCTTTTAGGAAGCAAGTGGGCATACATACGGGGGAAGAAAAGGAAGGGACTGATTGCGGCCTCCAGCCAAGAGGCAGAGCCACACTGAGGCCCTGAGTCCTGTGTGCCTCCAGGAACCGCATGCTGAAAACAGCAACATGTGGTTGGAAGCAGATGCTACCCCAGTCCTCTCTGTCAGCCCTGGATGCCACCTGGACCGTAGCCTTGCGGAGGACTCGGTTAAGTCATGCCCAGACTCCTGACACACAGAAAAAGTGAGATTAGAAAAATACGTGCTGTTTTACGCCACTCAATTTGTGGTAATGTTGTCACACAACAATAACTAACTGACACACTTCCCATAATTCTGAATGTGCTAAAGGTACTGGAGTGTTCCCACAGGTGCACAGCCCTCTGTTTCTGGGCCTCTTGGGCCTGTCAAACCCAAATCTTCATTTTATTTCTAAATATTTTAATGCCCCTTTTATTATCATGAATTACAATAGGTTATATAACCTATGAATTAAGATGTACAAATGATATAACCTACCTATATACATATTTTTAAAATCTATATAATGTCCTAAGTATAATATAAAAGAGATATAAAAGGATGTTAATTCAAAATAAAATTATATGTTGTGGCAGTTTGATATTTATGAATTCCAAAAACAGATCCTGGATTATGTTTGTAAACTGGTCTGTTCTTCTCAGTGTATTAGATTGTATTAGATGCAGAGGTTTCACTTTTACTTTATTAAATTAAGCTTGGGGTTTTGATTCGGCCACGTCAGCAGGAATCAAAGAAAACAACACAGCAGAGGAGAGAGTTGGAGTTTTGATGCTGGAGCCCTGGGATGTAAATACACAAAGGAGATAAGTGAGGAAAGAGAGAAGGCGCCATTAGACACAGCAGAGGCCCTGGGAAGAGAATGAGCCTGATAGTCTACAGCCGACCTTGTAAAGAGAACAGAGCAGCTGAGCCCAGAAAGAAACAAAGCCCTGGGAGAGAGACGAGCCTTATGCTAACCTACAGCTGAGAATGGAAGGAGCTGGGACCACGGGGCCTTAGGAAGAAGAGGGAGGCTGAACCCTCACAGAGACCGGCAGCCATCTTGCTCCAACACATGGCAACAGACTTGAGTGAGGGAAGCAACTTACACTTTACGGCCTTGTGACTGTAAGCTTCTACCCCAAATAAATGTCCTTTATAAGTGCCAGCAGATTTATGGTACTTTGCATAAGCACCTCTTTAGCTGACTAATACACATGTATTTCAGTATATAAATGCTTGGAAAAACTACATTAGAAGACATAAAGTGAATGGATGCTTGTACCCATAAGTAGAACCACAGCTTTCCATGCAGATTGATAATCCATTTTGTATTCTTTACTCAAATAACACAATCAGTGCTGTTTGGGGCATGTAATTCTTTTGAAATGTTGAACATCTCTTAGAAAAGTTATGAACAAAATAAGTAAAATATTTCTTCAATTTGCACAAGTGTTGTTTGCCTGGAAATTCCAGAGTATATGAGAAGCGTGGGAAGGCTATGAACATATAAGTAACATGAAATTATTTCTAGATGCAGATATTTTGAAATAATTTCAAACTTAATTACAGTTGCAAAAATAATATAAAACCAATACAGAGAACTCCAATATACCCTTACTCAGATACATGGATTTATCAAATGTTAAAATTTTGCCACATTTGTCATATCATTCTATCTACCTATCATGTATCATCATCTATCAATCTATTTTTCTAAAAATTTAAGAGTAGGTTACATACATCATGCTCCTTGAACACTTAATAATTCCATGTATACTTCCTAAGATCAAAGATATTCATCCATGTAATTATGTTAATTACAGTTATCAAGTTCAAGAAATGTACCATTAATACAAAGCTTACAGTCTATATGCCAATTTTTTTCAACTGGTATTTGTTTAATAATATCCTTTTGGGAATTTTCTCCTCCGTTATTTGATCCAGACCAGGATTTACTTGTCATTGTCTCTTCAGGCTGTCTTTTATTTAATTGTGGAAACATGCACATAACATAAAAATTCTCATCTCAACCACTCCCAAGCATGCAAATCAGTGGGATTAATCACATTCACAATGTTGTGCAAGCCTCAACATAATCCATTACCAAAATTTCCAACTCCATAAACAGAAACCCTACACCAATTATGCATTGACTCCCAATTCCTCATCACTCCTGCACCTGGTAACCTGTTCTCTAATTTTGGTTACTATGAATTTGCATATTCTCATTATTTCATACAAGTGGAATCATACAATATCTGTCCTTTTGTGTTTGATTTATTTCACTCAATATGATGTCTTCGAGGTTCATAATTATTGTAGCATGTATCAAAACTTCATTCATTTTAAGTCTGAATAATATTCCATTGTATATATAAACCACATTATGTTTATCCATTCATTTGTTGATCGACATTTGGCTTGCTTCCACCTTATGGCAATTGTGAATAATACTGATGAACATTGGTGTGTGAATATCGTTCAAGTTCCTGATTTCAATTCTTTGGGGTTTATAGCCAAAAGTAGGATTGCTAGTTCTATTTTTAACACTTGGGGGAAATGTCAAACTGTTTTCCAAAGTGGCTGCACCATTTTACTTCCCATCAAAAAAGTACAATGGTTTCCATTTCTCTGCATCCTCATTAGCACTTATTATTTCCCCTCCTTGTTTTTTTTTAAATAATAGTCATTCTAGTAGGTATAAGATGGTATATCATCGTGCTTTTGATTTGCATCTCCTAAACGGCTAATGATGTTGAGCATCTTTTCATGTTCTTATTGGCCATTTGTGTATCTTCTTGGAAAAATATATATTTAAGTCTTTTGCCCATGTTTAATTGGGTTGCTTGTCTTTTTGTTGTGTTGTAAGAGTTTTATATTTTAAATATATTCTAGTTATTAAACTCATCAGATATATGGTTTCCAGATCATTTCTTCAATTATGTAGGTTGTCTCTTCACTTTTTTGATAATGTCTTTTAATGCATAAGAGTTTTAAATTTAATGAACTACAATGTATCTACATTTTCATTTGTTAATTGTACTTTTTTGTAAAGTCTAAGAATCTATTGCCTGAAAACAAGGTCCTGAACAGATTTCTCTGTATTTTTTCCTAAGAGTTTTATCATTTCATCTCTTATATTTAGGCCTTTGCTGTACTTTGAGTTAATTCTTGTATATGGTGTGAGGTAAAGGTCCACTTTTTTTTCCATATGGATTTCTAGTTTTCTCAGCAACATTTGTTGATAAGACTATTCTTTCCCCATTGAGTGGGTTTGGCACTCTTGTTAAGAACAAATTGACCATAGATATATGGATTTATTTATGAACTTTGAATTGTATTTCATTGATCTATATGTCTGTCCTTGTACCAATAACACAATGTTTTGATTACTGTGGCTTTAAGTTTTGAAATTGGGAAGTGTGAGACATACAATTGTTTGCTTTTTCAAGATGGTTTGGGCTATTTGGGGTCCCTTGACTGTCCAAATGAATATGATGATTGGTTTTTCCATTTCTGCAAAGAAGGCCATTGGTATTTTGTTTGGGATTGCACTGAATCTGTATATCACTCTGGATAGTATTGATATCTTAATGACACTTGCATGGATTACTTTTTTTATCCTTTTGCTTTCAACTGAAATGTATTTTTGAATTTAGGTGAGCCTCTTGTAAACAGTATATAGTTGGGCTATGTTTCTTTTTATCCATTTTGCCAATGTCTGCCCTTTGACTGTGGAGTTTAACCCATTTGCATTTCATTTAACACTGTTAGTGCAGGAATTAATTCTGCATTTTGCTTTTTGGTTTTTATATTTCTTATACCTTTTTTGTTTCTCAAGTCTTCTATTACATTTTTGCATTTAGTTGATCTTTTGTGGTGAACCCTTTAAAATCCCTTCTCATTTCCTTCTGTGCATATTTTTCCAATATTTTTTGTGGTTATTATGGGGCTTAAATTTAACATCCTAAATCTGTAATAATCCTATTCAACTTAATACCAATTTAACTTTAACAGCATATATAATGTTCTTATACCCTTTTGGTCTCACCTTTATATTGTTCTTGTCACAGATTGCATATTTATATAAGTACATAGCCACAGATTTATCATTACTTTTTGTGAATTTACATTTGATATCCTGTAAGAAGTAAAAAGTGGAGTTTCAAAGCAAAAATATAGTACTACCTGTATTTATATTTACCCATGCCATTACACCATCGGAGATCTTTATTTCTTCATGTAGCTTCAATCTATTGTCTAGTGTCCTTTCCTTTCAACCAGTAGAACTTTCTTTAGCATTCCATGTTGGACACATCTGGTGGTGATGAGGTCTCTCAGCTTTTGCTTATCTGGGAATTTTCTCTTACTCATTTTTTAAGGACAGTTTGTCAGATATAGAATTCTTAACTGGCATTTTATTTTCCTTTCATAACATTAAATATGTCATCTCACTGCCTTTTGTCTCCATGGTTTCTGATGAGAAATCAGCACTTATTCTCATGATGCTCCTTTGTATATGATGTGTTGTTACTTCTCTTTTGAAGCTTTCAGGACTGTGTCTTGTTTTGGGCAATCAACAGTTTGATTATAATGTGTGTGGTGTGGGTCTAGATGGGTTTATTCTGTTTGGGGTTTGCTAGGCTTCTTGGATATGCACATTCATGTCTTTCATTAAATTGGGAAGTTTTCAGCCATTATTTCTTCAAATATTCTTTTCGCTTCTTTCTTCCTTTCTTCTCTTTCTGAGGGTCCCATAGTGTGTATATTGGTATGCTTGATGATGTACCACAGGTCTCTTATGATGC
>JAQZBX010013695.1:0-31038 GCA_029593785.1 Cabassous unicinctus
AAAAAAGAATAGATGCTGGTCTAGAGAATCTTATAGTCTCCCCTCCCCCAGCATAAGTGCTTTAAGAATTTTCCTCTTCTGGGGATCCCTGCAGCCTTGACCACGTTGTACAGTAATCACATAGAATCACTCACCAGGACACCTCTGCCCAGGGCCCAACTACCCCTGATACACGAGACATTGTGGGGCCAGAAGAGGATTGCAGCATTTGTACCTTCCCAGCGATTTCACGTATTTGGACCAAAGGGCTTTCCCTTATGAAAGCAGTAGGAAAAAACAGTAGGGAAATGGTTTCTTTCCATTTAGGAATCCCAAATAAAACAATTTCTGCAGTTACAATAATTTAGCGCAAAATGCTTTGAATGGGAAGAATTTTTTGATAAACACATGTAGGGTTTTGCTCAGCTATGCCTATCCCCCCCCCCACCCCCCATCAGGGATACAGGATGCACAGACCAGCAGAGCAGACGAGCTTCAGAGGCTCTGTAAAATCAATACCAAGCCTGATGGGAGATTAAATGGAACTGTTTGACAGCACAGCTGCTTAAATAGAAGATGTCTGCTTCTGTCTTGAAGCTACCAATGATCAGCTGGATCAGTGGGCTCCAACCCTCCACGGTGTTTACACTCCTGGGGCCAGGGGCCCTGGGACCTTTATCGCTGATGTGACTCAGTCCCCGGCCCCTAGCACAGTCCCTGACACGTGCTAAGCTAAAAACAAATAATTATTGCATGGATGATGGCAAAGTGCTATAATCATCAGCTTTTTTTTTTTGTTATGGAACTTGAAGGTATCATGCCCTACCCTGTCATTTACTTATTAACTATGTGACCTAAGGCAAGTCATTAAGACTCATAGGCTGTTACTTTTGCCTCTATGAATAACATTGAAATAATGGCTTTCAAACTGCATCACAACAATATTTGAATAATCTGAACAAATCTGAACAATGTGAAGTGAAACTCCCCTCCCCCCTCAGGGCTCTCGGGGCCTGTGTTTCCCCATCAAAGCACTTATCACACTGGACTGTAAAGACCCATTTCCTTCTATGGATTCCCTATGAGGACAGGGACATGGCTCTTATATTTATTTTATTATTATTTTAGGAGGTACCGGGGACCTTGTATATGCAAAGCAGGCACTCGACCACTGAGCAATACCCGCTCCCCTGGGACATGTCTCTGACCACCACGGATCCCCCAGCACAGTGCCTGGCACTGAACAAGTGCTCAATTACCATATGCTGAACACTGAAGGAAATTCCCTTCTCCCCATCGATGACACAGGGATGCCTCTCCCTGCCTTTCCAGCGTGCTGGCTGAGAGACAAACATGAAAAGTTCATGAAGCCCTAAACATCTCCTGCAAAGAAGTCTTATGTTCCCCCAGGGCAGGATACTTCAGAGGGCAAGAGTCTGAGCATTGGGTACCCCAAAACTAAGCCAGGATTCAATCTAGCTCTGCCACATACTGTGTTACCTTGGGAAAGTTACGGAACCCCTGTAAATCAGACTGTCCCTTCCTCTGTGAAATCTGGACAATGACTATTTACCGTGAGAAAGTCTGTAAAGATGATATCAGATCATGCCTGGGAAGCCCCCCAAATGCTCTGTATAGGCCTGTATTTTACCTTTGAGCTGTGGTACAATGTCCTCCTTGGTGGCATAAGGGTCGCAGCGGAAGCGGTCCAGATGGTCGATGGTGCACTGGCCGACGACCGGCTTCCGCCCAAACTGCCTGTGGTCAATGACCTTGATCACCAGCGGAGGCATGTACAATTCCTCCTTGGGCAAGAGCTGGGGGTCACAGAGGTAGGTGTCACTTCTCTTTACAAGACCTGCCAGGGCAGCTTTGCCAACACCTCCCCCACAAGGGACCAACCCACTTGGCGTGTCCCAGGGCACTCATGGTAGGTAGCTCAGCCATGCATACACCAGGCAAGTAGCACAGTGGTGAGAGCAGGAGCTCCAGCCAGACTAACTCTGGCTCTGCCGCTGTTAGCTGCTTGACCTTAGGGGACTTCTCAACCCCCTTAGGACCAGCTACCTCAGCTAATACAGAAGTATTAGCTCGGAGGGTTGCTGAACTGGTATATATACAGTGCTTAGAATATTACCTGGCCTGTAGTAAGTGCTCATAATGGTTAGCTAACATCACGTGGAGCCAGCATTCATTACCACCGACCTGGTACTCCTGTATTCTGCTTTCTGCGAGGTGATTTGCAAGGCTGGATGAAGGTGCAATAAGGATTTGGGCAGTCCACCAGCCAAGTCCTGCACAGAAGCATGTATCTTGCCCAATTTAGAAATGGTCAAGATAAAACTGAACCTCCCGGGGAAGCAATTGGCTGGGAGTCTTTTAGCCCTGAAAATTCAGGGCCAAAATGGGATGCTCATTTTTCCTTGATTCCTCCTGGCTGCCCCACGCAGAATCTAAGGGTCTCAGTGACATTGACTGATGGGGAATCCCGGGTCAGCCCAGGGGCCTGCCTGGTGGCTGGGCTAGGTGGCTTTCTATCTCTGGCCCTGCTCAGGGTCAGAAGCTGGAGTAAACAGCATGGCTTTCCTCAACTCTGCTGACCAAGGTTAGATTCCAGACTAGAACTTGGAAGGTTGGGGAGGGGTAGAGAGGGGACCAGATGGGTAGTGTGGCCCCGGGGTCACCACATTGGAATTCTCTCCATCTGCAGCATCTGGGACCCAAGACCAAACTCTGGCCACCCAGCTGCTAGCCTTGTCCCCTTGTATAAATTACTTAACCTATCTGAATTTCAGTTCCTCTAAAGGAGCTAAAAAGAGGGGTGAAAATGCTTGTCCTTCAGAGTTGGAGTAAGGAATGAAAGTGCATGTATGTCAATTATACTTCAATAGAGCTGATTAAAAAAAAAAAGAATCAATGCACAGGGTATGAATGCATTTAGCATCAAGCCTAACACCCACCATGTGGCTTGGGCAAGTCAGGCCCCTTCTCTAGGCCTCAGTTTCCTCATCTGTAAAAGGAGAATTAAACCAGAAGGCCCCAGCATTTAAGGTGTGTCGGAGACACCGGGGCAGGAAAATGCCTAGGGCAGGGGGAAGAGGGAAGGTTCTGGGTCTTCCACCCCTTCAAACTGAGGAGACTCATTTTTTATCTCTTTTATATAGTAGCGTAACAAAGAAAGATTATTCTTTTTTAAAAATTAAAGGTTCAGCTGCTTTATAAATGGAAAGGCTGGGCAGCCTCCTCTTGCTGCCAAGTTCTATGGGCTCTAAGATGGAGGACTGTGAATTGGGGCCAATGCCTTCTTATTTCTAATAATGAGAGGGTAACGTCAATGGAAGAAAGAGGGCTCCATCCCATGGGTACCCTGGAAGGGGCACAGTTATGGGTCGGTAGGGGCATGGCCCCATTGCCCCTTATGGACTCCTCATCAGCTGCCCCTGCCCCAGCCAGCAGTCCTCTGCGAGGGTTCTAGTCCATGTACATCCTTAGGGACATGACTGGGTAGTTAAGAGCCTACCCTCAAGGGGTTGACCAGGAACCTGAAACAGATAACTGAATAGATGGGAAGCTTGTTGGAGAAATAAGTCATGCTCACAGATACCTCTGTGTCATGGAGTTGTTTGAAGCTTTAAGACACCATCACTGCAGTGGGAGAATGTTAAGGGGAAAAAGTCAACTGACAAACTGACTACAAGGCATGGTTTTTCTATTCGTTGTCAGACTTTGGAAATACATAAACTATATGTGAGTGTGATATGTATCTGTTCATATTTCAAATGCAATCAAGCTACTCAACACACAAGGACTATTACAGTCTTCATACTGTACCACTTTCATGAAGAGAACAGAACTTGGGAAGTTGGGTGTCTTCTTCAGGTTTTTGATCACCACTGATTCCACCCTCTCCCCGCCACACTCCACAATAAGGCTGGGGGATGTGACAGAAGCCATCTGGTAGTTTTTCATATTTCTTAAGCCCCAAGCTAGAATCTAAGAAAATAATTTAAAGAGAAGGGAAGGAAACCCAGCATATTAAAAATAATATTTAAAAGGAAAAAGTCTTTCTTCAAAACTAGCAAATTCCTTAAGATTGACTTGTGTGGATTAGCCTCAAATACCACTGAACGTTATCCTAGAAAGAGTGTGGTCCTGCAAAGAAAGAGGTTTTGCCTCTTGACTTCTCCTGCCTGAGCTGCTTAAGATGGAGCAGTCAAGGGGTAGCAATCAAACCCTGCTGTGCAGAGAACGCCATTCTATGCAATAACAGAGGCAAGTTATTTGACCTCCGACATCTCAGTTCCAAACAAGACTGACAGTGTATCTATCGTGGGTTAATCAGGATCAAGTGTAACCTTCTTAACAGTGTCTCGTGCAAGAATTGAAAAATTATAGTTGTTGAGGTAGCTCAGTCTTTGAGAACTGTGAGCAAGACTGTCTGAGAATGCAAACCTTGGGGTAAGAGCTGCTTGAATGGACACAGAGGAAGCCTCGGTAGCAGGCCACGCAGGTCCACCAAGCCGCCTGGTTTGCTCCATCAGTGGAACCTGCCCCTTGTCTACCAGGTCACCATTCCCCATACTCCCTTCCCAATGGGCACGTCTGCTCCCTCTCAGGCCCCCCTCCTCTCTGCACACACAGACAGATGCGCTGTTCTGAGCCTGTTTTCCCCATCCCAGCCCTCTAGTTGGCCCAGGAAACTCAGCAATCTGCTGGCTCCCAGCAAATGAGTACTCTAGAGTCCCTCAATCGTGTTGGGATCGACCTCTCCTTGTTGCTTTGGCAACACTTCTACTTCCATGAGTATTTCAAATTTTGTATAAATTCTATAAGAAGTTGGAGACAGCAAGAAACTATGCAGCAGGATTCCACTTCCTATATGAAAGATTCCAGTTCTGTAGCCATACCCATTGGATTTGACCAAGAAAACGTAAAGAGCTGCATACCTCAATAGCGGTGAGCTGAACCACAGGTCTGATGCCCTGGGGGACCATGTACAGGTTTGGGGCCCTTTGTGAGGGAAGAATGGGAAGATTGGAGCCGTCCTGTGAAACAAACATGGGAATGTCAATGTCTCCCTTTAATTTAAGTAAACTGCATCTGGAATTATTAGCAAGTGCTTTCGGCACTTCCTCTAAAAGACTAGACAAATGGGAACTTAGCAATTTACCTTGTTCCTCAGAATCAACTCTGCAGTGACAAGGACATCCCCACAGGCCTTGTCCCCATTCTTTACTGGGTACCAGAGAAGTTTGGGCGTGATGTCCATCTCTGAGCTTAGTTTCACCAGAGGAGAGCAAATGCTTCGCCCCAAAAATTCATCTTTGCCCTAGAAAAACCAGCAATCCTTCAATTCTCCAGCAAACATCCCTTCAAAACCCCATCACTCCCAAGCCAGCTTAGATTTCTAAACTACCTACCACTTGGTCATTGTCAAAAAGTTCTATGGTAATTTTGGGTGGGTTCTGTAGAACTGTATGAGGTTCCCCATAGATTTCAACTTCATCAAATATAATTGTTTGGTCCCACGTGGGATTTAGGGTTGAGTGGATGATCTCAGTTGTTTTGCTTCGATGGAGGAAGGAGACATGAGCATATGGATCTAAAAGAAGAAAAGAGAATAACAGTGGGGCCACGGCTGAAGCCCAGCTCCTTAGGACTACTCATTTCAAGCACAAGCTTTTCTTCTGGCTTCACTGAATATGCACTTCACCTTTCTAAATGCTGGCTCCCTCCTCCACACAAGGAAAGTAATAATATCGGCTTCCTAGTGTTATGAGGATGAAACAATAGAATGGAAGCCACTTAGGACAGAGTCCATCCTACAGGGAGTATTTGATAAATGCAAGTTATTATCATTGCTTCTAGTGTCAATAGTAATCCATACTTATCGAGTGCCGGGTCTCAATGGTATAGTAGTAAGCAAGAAAGGTTCCGACACTCATGGAGTTTACAATCTTTGATAGCAGAAAACTTTGTTTCACTGAACTTGAGCATGGAGTGAAATTTATCTTACGTACTAAGAGGTAATCTGTGTTCTCCTCCACATTAAATGATTTTTACCAAACCTTTCTGCAGTTGTCTAAGGGGCTGACCTATCTGAGCAAGAGCCGTGATGACTGGAACCCTCTGCTTTTGCTCCTATGATAAACCTTATATCTCAAATTCAAGGACTGTGCTTAGAGTTTTATGAAACTTTGGTCAAGAATTTTGATAGGCTTCTACCTTTGACTTTCAATGGTGGAGTGCCCCCTGGTGGAGAATATTTGAAAATGCCTTTAAAAATCATTTTGGAGATTTGTATTATAGGGCTAAACTCAAGTCTGCTCTAACTTGCAAGAAAAGGAAACCATTCAGAAATGTCGGTACTTGAATAAATATCAGTGGTTGGAACATACTTCACAACTGATGTGAGCATGCCAGAGCATCAGGCCACTGCTGGGAAAGCAGCTTCCGTCGAGGGCCCAGGAGGCTCTGATGGGCTTCAGGCCCTGAAGTGGAAGGTTCCTCAAATAGCCCAGGATGGTTTCTGAACTACCCATGGTCCCACAAGCAGGAGCACAAAGGCCCAGGCTGACGGTTCCCCCACCTTCACCCTTCCCCCGACACAAACCAGCCAGGGTGTCAGTGTGAGGGACGACAAAGCCTCGTGGTTTTATGGTGTTGGGACTTTGGGGAGCTGGTAGAAGAGGAGGTCAAAATGAGCCCAAATTGATCAAAGCCCGGTGCTGTAGGCAAATGGGTAAACCTGTAATCTTTTTGTCAACTTGAGATATTGACAAGAAAATCGAAAAGATCTTAACTTGACAATAAAGCCCAGGGATGAAAATGCAGCCATGTGTATACATAAAGAGCAGAAATCACACTTCTTCTGGGTGCTTTTTATTACTTAATCAATTAATGGCTATTAATATTGGAAGACCAGGCAGCTTCTATGTATCTCCAAAGCACTGAATGATTATTTATCTAATGACTGAGCAATTTACTTCTTGCACACCGACCTAATCGCAATATGAAAGAGACTTTCTGTTGTTGTTAGAAAGGACTAAAAGCACCCACTTGATGAAGAGTAAAATCAGTCTGGTCTGCTATGTGATAACGTGTGGGATGAGGATAATTTTCCTTTACCTGAAAAGCTATCCTTGTCTAAAGCCATGAGGTTTCTGGCTTGGTAGATATAGCAGCGTAGATGGTAAATGTAGACGCCTGAAAGGAACAGGATGGAGATTACATCCAAGAAATAGAACACAGGAAACTGCTATTTTTGTAGAATAGTGGGAGAGAATATACGTTTCAGATAAGTGGGTCATCTGGATTTAATTCCCCACCTCCTAGGAAAAGTACATATAAAATTGGTGATGTGCCCTCCCAAAGTTAATTCTGCTTCCCGAAAAATAAAAGTTATTTGAAAAAATACTACGGCAAGATCAATGCAAGTGTGCCCATCGGGATATACTCACTCTTGTTGGAAACTACCGGGATATGAAACCTTGCTTGTTATCATAGACCTTGAAAATGAAACTGGGACTCCGGCAGTTACAGAAATAGTGCTTCCTATACTATTTCAGCACCATATCTGGGGAAAAGTTATCCACTAAAAGTTTCTTTAACATTTTAAAACATTTATACTCCTTATATTTATTATTATACTGACACACATATTCCCCTCCCCACTATACACACATAATTTGAGGACTAGCAGAGTCTTGTGATAAAGGGCACAGATTCTGGGAACCTGATTGCCTGAGTTCAAATCTTGTCCTACTGCTTACAAGCTATAAGGCCTTGGGCAAGTTACTGATCTTTTTTGAGGTGCCAGGGCCAGGGATTGAACCCGGGACCTTGTATGTGGAAAGCCGGCACTCAACCACTGAGCTACACCAGCTCCCCTCTTTTTGCACTTTGGAGACAATAATAGCACCTACCTGAGAGGGTCACCATGAGGATTAAATGAGTTTAATACATGTACATAATCTAGCACAGGCTAAGTGCGATATAAATATTTGCTATTATTATTGCAGAGTAGATCTGCGTCTTCTCGAAATTCCAGAAGGTTCTCATGGAAAACAACTTTTTAAAAACTACTGGAGTCTTTTTCTTAATTAACATAATTTGGGGGGCTTAGTAGAATGAGTACATATTGGGCAGACTACATTAAAAACAGTGACTTGACTACCCTCCACCCCAAATATAATTTTTAAAACTATACTTCAAAAAATCCTCTTCTTCAAGTAATTAAAATGGAAGTCACATACATCTGAAGAAGAAAAATTTTTTTAGCATATTTGGTGACAAAGAGTTTTCTTGAAATAAAAGTTATAGAAATGGAATTTACAAACAAATGTTTAAAACTCACAGTCAAAATTGCAGGAAACGATGGGGGTATTTGCTCCAAACACGGTGGTGGCGCTGTGCTTCTGTTTTTCCATGCTCTTTTCATCTCCATCCGCAGTAGTGTCTGCGCCCTATAATAAGAGGCCAAATCAATGAACAATACCTAAAACAAACAAGTATACAAAGAGGCAAGAATCATAAACAAGTGGAGTGGTGGTGTTTTAAAGAGATTTTCTCATCTAACCACCCGGTTTTCAAAAATGAATAAAGCCCAGGACAGCAAGTGACTTCCCCAGGGGTCACTTAGCTGGAAAGTGACAGAGCAGGACGCCAAAGCCAGCCCTTCTAGCTTAAGTCCAGGTTTACCAAACCCTGCTGCTGGAAGAGAAAAAAAAAAGTAAAGGAGAAATAAGGGGGTTAAGAGGATGGGGAGGAGGAAGAGAAAGAAGAGAGAGGGATTTAGAGCGCAGAAATACACAAACAGGCTGCATTTCCGAACGATCCCTGACCACCCTGCTGTTTTAGACCACATGCTGCCATCTTCTTGTTCATTCCTGGCACCTTCCTGATTCCTCCCCCCAGCCTTCTCTACTGTGCTTCCATATGAATTTTCCACTAATTTTGTGAGCCATGCTTCTGTGTTCCTCCCCCTCACAGCTATATATTTAACTGGCTTGGGTTGTGGAACAGCTTTGCTTTTCAAGGTATGAACCCAGGAACTCATGCCTGGGATGTTAATAGATGTTCTCTGAAACAAGGGTTCTGGAACAGATACATTTGGAAACTGCTGGGTGAACTGAAGCTAAGCAGGTGCATCTGCAGTAGAATTTCTTAAAACCTTTCATATGTTAGTGATTTATTCATTCCACAAGAGCTAGTCAGCAGCTAGGATGTGGAGCTTTCCCCCATCCTACTTGTAGTCTTGCAGCACTGGGGTTATAAGGAATTCTGTGGCATTGATGTTGTCACTTCCAATACGCATAGTTTTTCCTATACCAATATCCTCTGAGCTTCGATTACTTATTACTTACAAGGGCACCTTCAAGTTTAAAGATGGCAGCTGCACCATGTGTTTCTGAAGGAGCCATTTTTCTCCTCCAGCGTCTGCGGCGAAAGGTATCTGAACTACGTTGTTTCCAGTGAAATTTCCAGCCGATTAAAGAAGCATATTCCCAGCCCTCTTGGTCTTCTAATTCTGCCATGGCCTGAAACAGGAGTAAAACGTTCAATAATAATAATAATATTCCTTATTTTGATAAAGCTGGTCATTTGGCCAATCAACAAATACGTATTGAAAATCTACTCAGTGCCAGGCACTGGGCTAGGAGCCAGGGACACAACATAGAACAAAATAGAAAGGATCTCTACTTTTGCAAAGCTGATGGGCTGTGGGGAATAAAGAGAGGTAATCACGCAATTACAGTGCAGTGAAATGTGTGGGGTGAAGCAAGTGGATTCTTCCTCGAATTCCTTTCTAACCTCATTAGCTCTTAAGAACATTGCTAATGTGATATAGTTTGGAAAACATTATTATGTCCATTTTGTATATGGAGAGGAAAAAATGACACACACCTCCTCCCCGCTCTCTCCCCTCCCCAAGTTTAAATGTCTTGCTTAAGCTAATAGCTATTATAGCTAATAATTAAATGATAGATCAGGGTTTATTACTAACTGGACATTTCCATAATAACAGTAATTAATGAATACAGCACTTTTCAGCTTAAAAACCATTTTTGTACATAAATGATTTCAGTTTTTAGTGTTTCCTTTGATTCATTCAACAAATTCATGTGCCTACTATGCAAGAGGAATTGTGTTAAGGGCTGAGGATACCTTGATGGAAAAGACAGACAGGGCTGTTTGCCCTTGCCTGCATGGGGCTGACATTTTAATGGTGGAAATTCTGTTTTAGAGCTGGAGTTCTTAACAAGGGGTCTGTTAGCTTGAATTAAAATTCAAAAAAACATTTTTCTTGTGGGGACGTGTTGGTGCAGGTGTGATATATTTATTAAATAATACACAGTATAGTGTGGACTTAGTAAGGGGTCCATGGTTTTCAACTGACTGGCAAAGGGGTCCGTGGAACAAAAACGGTTAAGAATCCCTGATTTAAGACCTACAATACCCTAATTAGGTGCATACTATCATACCCATTTTGCAGATAAGAAAGTAAGCATATCTTTTCCATGTCCTTTGCCACATTCCATTGCCGCCAGTATATTATGCTGCCAAATAATTTCTCTTTCTATTACTATCTCTACAGTGGTTATCAACATTTAGTCATCATCAGAATCATCGCCAGGGCTTGTTGAAACACGGATTGGCTCCATCCCCAGGGTTTCTAAATCAGGAGGGCTGGAGTGAGGCCTAAGGATATGCATTTCTAACAAATTCCCAGGTGCTGCTGCTGCTGATTGGGGAACCACTGAAAAGGGAGCCTCCCACCCAGCTCCCTCCCTTACCCTTGCAGTACTTGAAGCATTTTGTGTCAAATCTTTCTTGCGTTTTCGGACCAGCCTTCGCCGTCTATGAGTGTGATACATTTTCTCTGCTGCAACCCAGGATTTGGGCTTATTATCAGGAGGAATGGTAATTCCATACTCCCAGCCTGGAACAGAGTTTGTGAATGGTTATCCAAAAGAGATACGTTTGGCAAGAAACATTCAGTCTCTTTGCTCTTGAATGTTCTCTACTGTCAAGACTGATGGTGATCTTTTCATTTTGCCTAGCAATGCAGTCACACCCAGTTTAGCTGCATTCCCGGGCTTCCTCCTCAAAAGCTTTCCTTGTTGTCACCGGTTTCTTCTCTACTTTTATGCCTCCAGTCATTCACTGTAATTGAGTGTATCTAAGAATAAAGTACAGTGCACTGGGCTTTGAATCGACAATTTTGTACACCGATGTTCATGGCAACTTATTCACAATAGTCAAAGGTGGAAGCAAACTAAGTGTCCATCAACAGATGAATGGATAAACAAAATGTGGTATATACACACAACGGAATATTATTCAGCCGTGAAAAGGAATGATGTCCTGACACACACAACAACATGAATGAACCTTTAAGACATCATGTTGTGTGACATAAGCCAGACACAAAAGGACAGATACTATATGGCCTTGCTTATATGAAATACCTAGAATAAGCAAATTCATAGAGAAAGAGAGTAGACAGGTTACTAAGGGCGAGAGGAATGAGGCGGTATTGCTTTATAGGTGCAGTTTCTGTTTGAGGAGATGAAAAAGTTTGAGTAATAGATGTTGGTGACGGTGGCGTGATATTATGACTGTATTTAATACCAATGAATTGTACACTTGAAAGTGATTAAAACCTGGAAATTCTGAGTGGTATATATGTTACTATAAGTTTTTAAAAATGTCCTATGTCTTGATTGTGGTGGTGGATACATACTAGTATATTTGTCAAAACTCATTGAACTGTACTTTAAAAGGGTCAATATTATTGTATATAAATTATCTCAATAAAGCTGATTTTTTTAAAAAAAGAATAAAGTACAGTACAAGAGGCAGAAGAGCATAGTGGTTAAGGGTGTGACTTGCATAACCACACAGCCTGAGTTCAAATCCCAGCTCCCCTACATACTGCCTGTTTATGAAATAATTACCTGCAAGTTAGTAAACCTGCCTGTGGCCCAATCCCCCCACTGTAAAGGTAAAATCTCTCTTTCCTATTGGGTTATTTTAAGGATTAATAAAAATAATGCATGTAAAGCACCGGGACCATGCTCAGCACATAGCATGTGCTCAGTTAAGGCTGTTATTATGAGGCTTGGTGGTGTATCAAGATCAGCAAGGAATTTGTAATCTGGTTGAAATCTTCTATATCAATGCCAGTTCTTTCTATGCACTATTTCCTCTTATAAGGAAAAAGCTATCAATCAAAAGTTTCTCTTTTGATACTTCCCAATTTTATAGTTATTTAACTTTAAATGACTGTTCATGGGAAAAGGTAAATACCATTAACAGAAGCTGTGCCAACAGTGTGAATTACTGTTGAATAGGACAATTTTTAAGGCATTCCACAATTCTCCTTCCTGAGCTGGGGGGCCCAGAATGTGGTGTTCCCAGGAAAAGTTTGGGGTGTGTTTAGAATGGAGACAATCCAACTCCAGCTCCCTCCCAGAGGTTCATCCTTGATCCCGAGCATCTCGGAGCCCAGCCACTTGGCCCCCCATCACCTCAGATTTTCCACTCTCAACAGCCCCCTCCCCCCAGGCACCCGCCCAAGCGCTTTCTTGTTCCTTGAATTCTACATCTGAATTGTCACAGGTAGCACCCCATGAGCTGTAGCATAGACCACGAGGGGTAAGACCCCTCCCTCCCAAGGAAACTTCACTCAGGCTAACCAAGGCCTTGCTGCAGAAGCCCTAGTCAAGCAACAGACGTACAACATTACCTTTCTCATCCACTGCTCGGTTTATGTCATATACCCATGCATCATCTTCCCATTCCCAACCTGGAGGGCAAGTCAACTCGCTGGGTGACGCTGCTTTATCTCCATTCTTCAAAAAAAAAAAAATTGAAGAGAGTTAAGTCATAGTATCAAATAAGATGCAACGCGGAGATGTGGTTCCTCACACTTAACTTTGGTCTCTGATTGCTTACTTCGATGCTATCTGAGACATCGATCTTACTCAGAAAAATCCCTAAGCTTTTTTTTACACACAATTGCTATATAAAAGTGAGTGTTTTAGGCTATTCTGTGTTTCTACTATTAGAGAACTGTGTGAGGTTGAGCCTTATGAGACTGTTGCTTTATAGGTCAAAGACGGCTGAACATCAGCCATCTCATATGGTTCAACTCATGATGAAACAGTGCAGCCGTGTTTTTGAGAGGTTACAGAGGAAAGAACCCATCTGAGAATGGATAAAACAGGAAAGACACATGTGGTCAAGTGCTGGCAATGTGACTGGAGGATCACGGTGCTCTTCACGGAAGACCACGCAAAGTCTGTGTGAAATATTGACGCTGTGGACATCTGCATAAAAACTGATGACGAGTTAAGGACATGAAGAGTAAGTGTACCAAGAAGGAAATAAAGGAGGCTCGTAAACATATGGGGGGGGGGGAAATGCTCAGCTTCACTTTAAATTAAGGAAGTGAAAACCGAAACGATAACAGGATTTATTCATACATGGGCCAAGATGATAAAGTGGCATGGTGAGTGTTTAGGCAATTTCCCCTCATGTATTGTTGCTGGGAATATAAATTTATATAGCCTCTTTGAAAGTCAATTTGGTGATATACATAAAATTTTTGTGTATGCAATTAAACCTTGCCTAGGAATTACGTGTGCAGGGATCTCTCCTACAGATAAACTGTCACAAGGGAATAAAAATGTAGATATAAGGATGTTCACTGCTGCATTATTTATTAAAAATCACAGACTGGAAGAAACCTAAATGCCCATTAGGAGGGGATTGGCTAAATAAATTGTAGTGGGTGCATGTAATAGAATGCTGCAGGCATTAAAAAATAACTCATAAATCTATATATGTTGATATCAAAAGGTGTCCAAGATACATTGTTATGCAAAAAATACAAGTTGTAGAACTGTGCATACAACACAATTCTATTTAGGTGGGGGAAAATAATTTATATACTTGTATATGAATGGAAAACTGCTATCAGTGGTTATCTTTGGCATGGAATGAATGTGGATCAGGAAGAATGACTTTTTATTACCTTCAATGTGGTTTGAATTTAAAAAAAAAAACAATTAATACATTATAATTTTTTAATGAGTTAAGAAATATTTACCCTAAAAAACATGTACATCCCAAACTTCACCATTTACCAACATCTAGTTAAGTAAAACCAATTTGTTTTCTAGAGAAATATAGCAATTAAAGATTAATTATGTATTGTTCTATAAGATAGACTAATTACAGTTGCATTTGTGTGGTTTAAATGATGAATGTGAGACTCTTCAGAATATAAAATGCAACGAGAGAAGGTAACTCCAAGCCTTGGGGTTGGTGGAGTCTCAGCACATCAAGGTCACTCAGAGGAGAACCTGTGAAGGTTCTCCAGGGCAGGCCGCTCACCGCATCTGTGTAGGTGTCCTCAGAAAGCTTCCACTCGCCCCCGGGGTAGCGACTCTCGTTCTGATACACTTCATCAGTGAACTCGGTGTGCCCCGCGTCTGCCTCGGTCAGCAAGCTGCAGGCGAGGGCTCAGGTTACCACGGGAGAAATGGTGACCGCCAGCCCCAGCTGTTTCCAATGGTTGGGAAACGTCTACACCCTGGGAGTGGTACCACTTCCCGCCTCACTTTCCCCCTCTTGGTTTCAACTCCAAACTCCTGTTTGTACTAATAGGTTTTGACATTCCTTTGAAGAAAGGGCCTGCTGGAACAATGAGACCCAAGTCATAGAAAACTCCTCAGATTAGCAAGGTTGCTCCTTCTCGGTTAATTAGGGTGGGGACTGGGAAAACAGTGTTGTGGGCAGCTTCTCATAAGGACCGCAGAGATCACGTTCCATTTTTCTGTTTCAATTTAGGGCTGTTCTGCTTTTTCTCAGCAAAGCTCTTGGCTAACAGTTCAAAAGAATAAAGAGTCGTCTCCCTCTATCCCCCCATTTTTTCAAACGGAGTGGAGACAGTCTCATAGGTCACGTGTGAAAAGTTTCACTTGTGGCTTGCTTGGTCTGGGTAATTGAAGGGAGGAGTTTAAATTCTCTGGGCAGGTCCTAGGTAGACAGCCAAACCAGGTCATTTAAGACTCGAAACTCCATTTGGGCACTTGACTCTCTACCATGCCAATTTTCTTCTTGGACTTGTAACTATTTTGACAACCTATAGAGGAAAGTACTGAGGTTCCAACTTTGACTTGAGTCTTCTGCCAGGTATCCACTCAAGTGAGTTACGTTTTCCTTTACTGCCTCTGTATTTTTTTCCTGCTGTATTGTCCCCCAGAATCAAGCAGTGGAAAGGAATCAAAAACCAAATCATCCCAACTATCTGTATAAACTGGGCTGAGCCATCACTCTCCTGGGCCCTAGAGGAGAATAAAAACACTGGCTGCTGCTTCTAGGGCCCCAGCGAGCCCTGACATTTTGTGACCTGCTTTTCTGATCACAATCTTCCCTTTCCTTTCCTCATCCTCACGTACATTCCTTCCTTCTGCCCAATTCAAATCCCATCTCACTTCTCCTCACCAGCCCCCCAACTTGGTTCAAAGTAAGCTATCCTCAGTTAAAAGGAATCAGGTCCAAACATTGGGGCTCAACAAAACCAGCATACTTACATCTCTCCACCTATGTGATTAGAGGAAACAAATGGTGACAGAGAGACCAAGTTCTGGTTTGAGGCCTTAAGATTCAACTTCACAAGCTTGTTTGCTTCAAACTTAAGTATGCTGCCACGAGGTGGAGGGAAGGGGGAGCTCTTAGGTTTCAATGCTGTTCCCAACATTTAGGAACCAAGAGCACAGGCTTTGTTTTCTCCCAGACTCCAGGGGAAATACACCTGCTCCCCTCTGCTGTTTCTTTCTTTTTAATAATAGATTTATTAAGATATAATTCACATACCATACAATTCATTAACTCAAACCATACCCTCTACTGTTTCCTGCAGGTATGCCAGCATAATAGTTGAGTGTAGGTTTTGTTGCCAATGCTAGGTTCTAGTCCAGCTATACCATTTACAAGCCGCTTGCCTTTGGACAAGTTACTTTATCTCTCTATATCTCATTTTCCTCATCTGCAAAGTGGAGAGAACACTGCTACGTGTTAGGAGATAATTCTCCACGAGTCTCCTGCTTTTCTGTACAACTTGGAGGCCGAGGCACTAATTGCCTTTTTTCCAGATTTTCTTTTCCAGGATGTTTGTATAGCAAACAGCCTTGGAAGACGGTGATGTTGTCTCCCTCCAGGGCAAAGGGCAGGCACGTTTACTCCCCATTGTCCATTTAAAAAGATTCAGATTCCCTGAACTTGGGGTTCTTCTCCAATAACACAACCCATGCACATGCAGGTGTCACCTGTCCCTCTTCTTGTCAGCCTGTGGGAATTGGGGCCCAGGGAACTGGAACAAATGCTGATACTTTGGTACTGCTATTGCTGTGAGCAATAAAGTCCTTTGTCTCTAACGCAGAGGTCTCATGTCTTCATCCAACATCCCTGAAACTTTGGCAGGGCTAGCTTGCAAGGAGGGTAAACTCTCAGACCCTCACAATTCTGGGTACCACCTATCTTGTCAAGAAGATGCAGGCACTCGGGATAATGCTCAGCACATTACCACATAATAAGTTTTCAAGAAATGTGAGCTTCCAGGGGCTTTTTATATTTGTTTGTCTTATTATGGATGGGAAACTGATGTCATCTTTAAACTCTCTGAATTTCTAAGGCCCTACTCCTGTTCAATGATTGTTCTTTAAATATTATCAGGAATGGTGATGAGAAGGACCCATTCATCAATTTCTAGGGAAAGGTTTCACTGCCATCGTTTTCCCTCAGAAAATGGAAAACTTACCTTCTTTCAGGATCAACTATCCAGTCTCCTTCCCATTCCCAGCCTTTTGGAGGCAAAAAGAATTCCCTTTTGAGCTTTATTTTTCCTGTGACATCAGAAAATTTATGACGACCAACTAATCCAGAAGTGCCCCATTTTCCAAACATGAATGCTTGATTTTCATACTATTAAGAAATATATATGAGAGAAATACCATCAGAGAACAAGAAATAAGTTCAGTCCATGAAATTTAAAGTCCATCTAGGAGTTAGGCTAGAAACCATAGAAAGTGAAAAAGCTTTACACTTGGAAGATATACCCCTAATATGGGCTGGTACTGATTATGCAACTTTGGATAGATCATTCACCTTTCTAAGTCTCAGTATTCCCACCTTTAAATTGGGGACAATACTACCTCCCTCATTGGGTTGTTCTGGATCTTAAATGCACAAATGATTGTGAAAGTGCTTTGTAAGCAATGATATACACTTCTGTTATTTTCAATGGCTCCAAATAGCTTTCAGAACCTAATCTTTTAAAGGCCTATAAAAGTCTTTCATGTATAAATGTGTGGGCTCCAATATATTTGTAAATCTACTGCTTAGAACTTGAGGCACATTTCCCATAGAATGTGTATAGGGACTATCATCCCTGTACTTGATGATCTATATCCCAGGCAGTTCACAAAGAACCCCTCTGAAATATGACGGTCCTTTAGCTCCAAGCCCTTTTGGAACCTAATTGCCTGTGCAGGGTAGACCAAGACCTTTCTGGAAACAGGTTTAGTGGCAATGACCAACTCTGTTTTACAGCGCATTCCTTTCTAGGTTAGAATTGATAAATCTGGAATGGTCTGCTCCTTACTATCTGAACATCAAAAAGGTTGAGATTTGTCAGCGTGGTGGGTGTTCCTGTTTGGAACCATCACACAAAGGCATTAACCACTGACTGCTGAGTTCCAGTGTTGACAACAAAAGCTCAAGCCAATCATTTCCTATCCCTTTAGGTTAAGGTCTCTTGGATGGGATTTTAGATTGCGGTAGTGATGGAAGTTGTTTTGGGTATGTGAATGTTTTCCCTAAGGTCGTAAGTAAAATACCCCCCAAAAAAGGAAAAGATAGTGATGTCATTAAATGTACCATTTCAGCAAAGACGGTGAATGTTCCTTCTGCGAAGCTATTGAACTTCTTCTCAAAAGCACTTAAGCCCAGCCAGATGTTAACTCGCAATTCCACAGGCACTTTTGGTCCGTGGTTTTTTTCCTGTGGATACTGTGAGATGCACATGACATGTTATGCTGGGTGCAGCACAGACTGTGGCATTAAGTTAAAAACCAAAAGCAGACAGGACGTCTAATCCTTGCTCAGTCTAATTTTATGTTTGCTACTTAAAATATTTCCCAATGACCCTACAACAAGGATTAAAATAACTAAAGCAGCAGTTCTCCAAGTGTGGTCTATAGACCCCTGCGTGTGCCTGTGACCTTTTCAGGAAGTGCATGAGGTTAAAACTATTATAATGTTATATGTCTTTTCACAGTATCG
The DNA here is from genome assembly GCA_029593785.1 of Cabassous unicinctus. NCBI lineage: Eukaryota > Metazoa > Chordata > Mammalia > Cingulata > Chlamyphoridae > Cabassous > Cabassous unicinctus. The sequence goes on from JAQZBX010013695.1 coordinate 18,334, forward strand.
ACATTTGTGCTGATGGTGCAAAAGAAATGGTGGAGAAAACCTAAGCACAAATTAAGGAAGTAAGTGTAGTAATTGCATTCTTCACTGCTGTGCATTCTTAGAAGAGAAAAATACAAAATGCTAGTTTTACTTAGAAATGCCCTTGGCAAAGCAGTGAAAATGATCAATCTTATAAAATCTTGGCCCTTGAGTGCATGTCTTTCTGACATTTCCTATGATGAAATGGGAAGTGGGCACAAAGCACTTCTGCTGCATGTCAGCACATGATGGTTGTCTTGAGGGTGAGTTCTTGGGCAATTATTTGAATTGTGAATGAACCTGTGGTTCCCCTTTTTAAAAAAGAGAATACCATTTTTACTTGAAATGGCGACTGAGAGACAAATATGATTATTCAGAGTTGGATATGTGGCAGATAGTTTCTTGAACATAAATGGAGTGAGCCTGTCACTTCAGGAAAATAACTTATGGTATTTGTTGTCAAATGATAAAATTCAAGCTTTCAACTGAAAATTAGAATTTTGGGAAACTTGTATCCATCATGGGTGAGTTTGATAGTGTCTCAATACACAAAACTTTTCTGATAAGTTCAGTGGTGATATTAAGGAATGTGATTTTCTTGTTTGATATCGAGTGATAAAATGTGTCAATGTTAGGAAGATCTGCATAACTTGGTGAACCAATGTTTTCCATATGGACATTATAAAATCATGCATGAATAAAAGCCATTCAAAGTATAAGGCAGACCAATGGATTTTAAAGCAAAGAGAGCATGAAAAGTTCTCGATACGGTTTCATATTACACATTACACTTAACCTTTTAGAAAAACTACCTCTCATACATTGTGAGTGTACAAAATGTCACTGAATTATACACTTTAAAGTAGTCAAAATGGGAAATTTATGTTATGTGTATTTAGCCATAATTTAAAAAATAGTATCACTTGTTGAGTTTGGTGTTGTCTCAAAGATGAATATCCACAGTGATCAGAAAAGGTTTTAAAAATACGCTTTCTTTTTCCAACTACATATCTACGTAAAGCTGGATTCTCTTCATATACTTTAACCAAACAACTTATTTCATCAGATTAAATGCAGTAGCAGATATGAAAATCCAGTTATTTTCTATTAAACCAGACATTAAAGAGGTTTGCAAAAAAATGTAGAACAATATCACTTTGCTCACTGATTTTTTAAAAAAGAAAATGCATTTATATTTTACAAAAATATGTAATTCATGTTTACATGCAATGGGGTTATTATTGTTATTTTAAAATAAATACTAAATATTTTAAAATTTTCTCAGGTTTTATTTCTACTACAGTAAATATTGGTTAATATAATCCACATAAACAAAAGCTTTCTGGAGTTCTCAATAATTTTTTAGAGTGTAAAAGGGTCCTAAGACCTAAAAGAATCACTGAATTAAAGTAATGGTTCCCCAAACTGGATAATAAGAGAATTAACAGAATCTAATAAATAAATAAAGCATTATCTAAAAAGCATTTTGCTGTTGCTCCATTAAAGTACGAACATCTAACACAGATAATATCACTTCATCTCTTCTCCCACCTCCTGTGAAGTTTTATTTATTAATCAGTTTGCTTCCACCCACTGCTGAGGTCAATTATAATTGTGGTTCTATCTTAAGTAAAATTTATTCCATCAAGAGACACTTGAAAGAAGACAATCACTCTAGTTCTATTTTCACCCTCCTGATTAAAGAGCAAAGAATAAATCTATTAAAAGTTAGCAGCTATCTCCTTGTAAGAGAACACGCTAACCTGGCTGGTTTTTCTCTCTTGTTTTCTGTTCCTTTCTCCCAAATCTGAAGGACACAAGACCTTGGCTGAGGTTGGCCAGGCAGAGGGATGTCAAAACGTGCAGATAGGAACCACTTCTTTGTTTCCAGCCTCAGACCCTCCTTTGATCTCCATGTACACACCCAGAACGGGAGTTCTTAATGGGGATCTGAGGGTGGGCTGAGGGGCTGCTGAAATTTATGCAAAAGGTCGGATGCATGTGTAGTGTGCATTCCTCCGGAGGAGAGGTCCAGTGCTTTCATCGGGAGCTTAAAGGGGTCCATGACTCTAAAATGTTCAGAGCCCCTGCTGGAAGGTAGCAATTCTCAACTTTTTCAATTTGCTTTGGTTTGATTAGGGCAATAGATTCTATAGGCGGGCTATACTACCTTCTCTTTTTTTCCTACCTGCCAAACTTTCACTAGAATGAAGGGAAGAAAGGCATGCCTCTGGATGAAACATTAGAAGTAAATGGAAAATCTATGTCAGAGGGCGAAGCATTCATAATACCATGTTAATGTTAATGTCACAAATGCCAGTGGGCCTCAGACCACTCTCTGGGAATTACCACTGGGGGATGGGATTGCAGGTGGGGAGATGGGAGTTGGGGAGGGTAGAATGGGCTGGAATTGATCAAGATCACCCCAGTCATTCAATGATTAGAAAATGATAAAGCAGTCACTTCTCGGGGATACAGGTTTCAGAGCATACAGGTGAGAAAGACATGTACCTTCAGAAAGATGGTTTGGGTTTTCCCACAGTATTTCCCAGATGCATTCTCACCACTGGTGGAAAATAAAACCTGATGAGCAGGAATTCGCGCATAGGCTAGTCTTTTCTCTCCTCGGATCATCCAGATGATAATGTCAGGCATACTGTTTTGGGGCTGGTCACATGCGTGGATGGAAAAGAAAACAGAGCTATGATTAGTCTAAACGCAGAGGGACTGAGGACCCTGCAGGCTGGACAGGCCTGCCCTGGGGCCCTCAGGGCTCCGCTAACGTAGAAACACCCTGCTTAGTGCTCTGCCCCAAATTCCAGAGACTCACATCTTCTAGGACCACACTGGGGGCCTCCAGGGCTGAGAGGCAGGCAGTGGCTGGCCACAGGGGATGGAGGGAAACAGAGGGAGAGCTTCACCCTGCCAAAAAGCCCACCTACTCGGCTCTGGGAGGAATTTCAGGAGACACTCCTCTTATCTCATGCATCACTTGAAGAAAGCCATCAGCAGCTATCAAAGGGTTACAGGCTTCACATACTTTGTAGGCCACAGACAGAGCTCTCTGTCTCACAATCTATCAACTATGAAAGATTTAGTTTTTAAAAACCTCCATTTGTCCTGATTATAAAGATGATATAGTTCATTATAGAAAACTTTGAAAGTACAAAAACATAGAAAATAGAAAATAAAAATTACCTGTAATCTCATGGGTTTTTCAAAGATATTACTACCCACAAATGTATTTCTACCCACTCCTGGTCTCCAAAGGACAGGAGGAGGGATTCCCTACTCTCTCTTTCTTCCAGACCACTAAGATTAATACCAACATTTATCCAGCACTCTAAATTTATCTCCATTTTACAGTTGAGGAAACTGAGGCTTAGCGAGGTTTAATATCTTGCCCAAGGTTACACATGTTAGATCCAGGATTCAAGTCCAGGTCCTTCCAACCCTAAGCCAGGCTGGCATTTTAACTCCTCTGTACCACACTGATATGCTACTTCATCTTTCTACCTGAAATATCTTCTGACTGTATCATGATAATGATAATGATTTGCCCACTCTGAAGACTTTTCCAGGGTCACTAACTCAAAATTCCTCTCCCATCCTGACTTCAATGACTTTATGTTTAGCCACCACCAGCCTTGTAACTCTTTGACTTCATCCTCCCGAAGATCTGCTCAGTATCCAAAAGAATGTACTAGTTTCTCCTAGCACCACCCTTATCCTTGGTGGCATTCCACAGAATCCTCCCAAATCAGGAGCTGTTCATGTAGTTTAAAAGTCCTGCCAACCTCTTCAGTCAGCTGCATTAATTTATCAAGCCAGTCCTCAATTTCCACCAACGTGGGCTTCACATCTGTGGCTTCAGACCGCATCTTCACAGCGGCCTCGTGTATCTGGGAGAGAGATCTGGCCCGCAACTTTCGAATCTGAGTATCAAGAATTGTGACATTAGGTTTTCCTTCTGTGAGAGGCAATGTATATCTAAAAGAAAAGAAAAGAAAAGAAAAAAAATGGAGAATTTGAAGGATACTCTTTTGGGCTTCAGAAGTGTTTAATTCATTTATGTTTGGTTTCCTTCTTGTAAAACCACACCGATTTCCTAACTAACTCCACAAGCACTGCCTGGTTTACACTGAAGTTGAATGTATCAAGCACTGACAGAGCAGGCCTGTCAGACAGTTTCCTAATGCTAATGAAGAATGCAGGGGGATTAAAATTCCAAAGCAATTCCTTGGGTTTTACCTGAGGTCCAGGGAGTCACTGGAAAGAAGAAAGAAACAGAGCAGCAGCTGGTAGAAACTTGCCTTCCCTTCTTTTGTTTGCTGGAACCATTGTATAGACCCACAAAATGACGGAGGAAGAAGGGAGGTTAGAGGTCATTTAGCCAAAAGTGGTTCTTAGCCTGGGAACCACTGATTCCTAGACAGTCCAAGGGTGGGCCCCAGGACATCTGTGAATCCTTGGAACTTATAAAGAAAAATGTGTGCGCCTGTGCCAACATGAATAAAGAACAGAGGATTCTGAGCCACCTATCTGGGTACAAGTTCTGGCTCTACCATTGACTAGTTCTGAGATCTTAACTGATTATTTAATCTCTTGCTTTCCTGTCTTCAAATTTGGGATAGTATTTTCTACCTATCGGGGTTGTTGTAGGAGTAGATGAATTGATACATGGAGAGCATTTAGAACAATGCTCATTGCATAATAAAGTCTAAACAAAGTTGCCATCATCATCATCTCCTCATCATAGTCGCCATTGTTATCACCTCATCAGTCTCCCAATGAGAACCGGAGAGTCTAGTGATGGGACCCCCACAGACAGAGCCGGGGCCAGAACCAGCTGTCTGCTGCCAGGGCTTCCCTGTCACATGGCAGCTGGAGGAGGCCACAGGGTGGGGCTGCTGTCAAAGCCAGGAAGTTCTACTTACATTTTCCCTACCTAGAATTTCCAGTCATTTGAATTTTGCCCAGTTTCTTAAACGAAGGAAATCCTAGCATGACTTCCCCTGAACACTGAATTTCCTGTTACATAAAGCTAAAAGATTCCAATTTGATTCTTCAAAAACAATTCATATCACACAGTGTAAATAGAGTCTGTGTTTTGCTCAGCAAATCTTAAAATTCACAGATATTTTCTACTTGAAAGTCATCATCACATGACTTTCAAAAATCACAAGTGAGGCCCTCAATAAGCAGATGTTTGTGTCAAATATGAAGCAGGAAGAGTTGCCGCACTGATAAACTTGGCTCTGGGCAGCAGGCATGTCACTGTCCCTCCTCGAAACTCTGTCTTCTCATCTCCAAAAGGAGGAGATTGGAAATAGACAATCCCTGAGGACTCAGATCTAAAATTCTCCGAATTTAAACAAGCACCCAGCAGTACTTAAATTCCAGCTACATTTTAATTACCTGGCTAAGCCACTAGAAGGCACAAGAAGACAGCGAGACTTAGGGCGTTAGCCCAGAAGTAAAAAGTGTCCATGTTTCTTGCTGCTTGTGAAAAGTAGTCAATATGATTTTCTTTTGGAACTTCCCTGTCTACTACCTTATTAGCCAATATTTAAAATGTGTGGGATGAATCACTTCCCCCTTTGATTTCCAAATGCCAAAAGGTCTGAGCTGTTGCTCCAAGTCATGGTTTCAAAAGGTTCTCTGGCTCAAGTCAAATCTACTGGCTTAGCCTAACAGAGGCTAGACCACTGTGTTTATTAGGCGTTTAGTAACAGAGCAAGTTGAAAGGCTATTTCTAAAAATGTTTATGAATTAGGAACATTGTTCTGAATGGTAAAGTCTATGCTCCACCCCCAGATCCTATTCTTTGTAGAAGTCAGAACTGACCTTTCTCTGGAGCCAGTGGGCACACATGGATTGACGGGAAGCAGAGGCACAGACCTGCCCCTCCACTCCCACCCCATGGATCCCTTACCCGGGGTGCTCTGGGATGTACTTCCTGGAGTGGGGCCAATCTCAGCCTCTGTAGGCTACTTTAGAATTGGAATAAAATCAGAAAGTAGAGCTTTTCCTGGTGGTGATTCAGAGCCTCCTCCCAATGAGGGCTTTAGTAGAAGCCTGAATAGTTCAAATTCAGGGAAACAATTCTACAGGCTCTGATCATTTAATTCTAAGAAACAAATAAAATCACTATACCTTGTGTCTTCTATAACTTCATCTATCAACTTCAACCACACTTCGGCCAACTGGTTTTCAGGAGTTTTGCCTTGTATCCCTGATTTTAGAGCCTCTATGTTTGATTGCTGAAGAATTTGGAAAGAGGAAATGATTGGTAATTGTACTTGCTTACATTATGTCATTATATCCAGTAAAGTTTTAACTTTTATTTGCAAGAAAAAAATATTAAAAAGCTTAAAAGCAGAAAAATCAGAAGTTTTTCACATTTAATAACATTCACCATAGCTTAACACTAATTTTTTTTTTCAAAATTCAATCAACATTGATATGTATAAGTAATAGGGCAACCTTTTCATATAGTTTTGACCTTCAAAATCATGTAAATATTTTATGTGTTCAATAAATAAATAAAATAAAACCAGCAAGGGTAGGGGGTAACCCTAAAAAGGAATATAAACAGAAACAAATGGACCTAACTATATTTCAAATGAACAATGTAACTATACTAAACTAACCTAAGTAGCTTTTGGACACAATATTTTGTCTATATACCCTCCTTTAAAGGAAAAAAGAATGATAAACATATTGAACTCTAGTAGGTTTTTCACAGTAGCTTAACTGTGGATTTTAAGGTTGAACAAATGAATAAATATACTGAGGATATTGGAAGCCAGGTTTCTTACTATTGGAGAAGAGAGTTATAAATACAGAAATGGGGAAGACTAGAATAAACACTGGTAGTCACCTGGAATTGGAGGTATCCTATGAACTTAAGACTTTTAGTATATTGATAGATATAGAAATAGATATAGATATAGGTATAGATGTGTGTGTGTGTGTGTGTGTGTGTGAAAGTTTGTCTGCTGAGAAGGTATAGAAGTCATTACACTCCACTAGTAGTGAGCATAACTAGTAACCAGATCTTGTTTTTAAAATGCCATTCCCCACCAAGAGGAGCCAGCACTTCTTGGAGAAATGGTGACTCCGGGGCTGGGGTTGAAAAGTAGAAGATAAGCCCAGAATGTATTGTTGTGCAAAAAAAACCAGGAAGTGCTAAAAAAAAAACTGCTGATATGTCAAAAAAGGCAGAGGAACCAGTTCAAAAGGGCTCTGATTAGCCAAATCTGGGATGATTTGAGCATCAAAATTAAATATTTTATCGATTATATTATTGGATAAAAGAAAATATATATATATAATCCCTTCTATTACATAAAAAGTAAGTGAATAAAAAGTAGGAGAGAATGGAAAGTTCTTCCTTACAGTAGAATGCTAACAGATGTAGAAGGAATATTTGAGTTTTAAAATTACCTTTTCGCAACTGTCATAGTAAAAATTGATTCAGCAAGAATCATCAATGTTAAAACAAGTGAATGAAAGTTTGAGGAGGAAAAGAATCTTCACATAGTCTCAAAAATTTCCCCAAATTACAAAAAAAGAGAATGCAGTGGAAACCATCTTAATTAAGATATAAAAATAAGCATCATTAATAAGAGGACAAACCAATATTAATGCCTCCCAATATAATTCACAGAAAAGGATACAACACCACTTCTGTGCTATTCCTGCCAAAGATGCATACCTGAATCTAATCATGAAGAAACAGCAGACAAACCTAAATTGAGAAGCAATCTACAAAATTACTGGCCTGCACATTGCAAGAATACCAGAGTTATGGAAAACAAGACTGAGGAACTGTTCTAGAACAAAGGGGAATAAAGAAACATAACAACTAAATACAACATCTGATCCTGGATTGGATTCTAGACTGGGAAAAAATAATTATAATAAAGGATATTATTGGAACAATTATCAAAAGCTGACTATTGTTGGAACACTTGTTAAAAGTTGAATAATAATAGTGGATCAATGTTGAGTTTCTTGATTTTGGTAATTCTGTAGTTATATAAAAGAAAGTCTTTGTTTTGGAAATATACAGGGTAGTATCTGGCGTAAAGGAGCATGATATCTGCAATTTATTTTCAGATGGTTCAAAAGTAATAAAATCAAATAAAATATAAAACAGTGTAATATATTCATATATATATTCACCCATATGTATGTAGGTAGAGGCAGATAAACAGAGAGACAGGCAGAAGGAGAAAGTAAATGACAAAGCAAATGAGCAAATGTGAACAAATGGTGAATCTGGGTGAAGAGTATACAGAAGTTCTTTGAGGAATTGAAACTATTTTGAAAGTTTAAAATTATATCAATGATAAAAAGTTACAAAAACTTGATAGACAAATAAACCACCCAGGGTTAAAGTTAATTATATTAAAACATTATTTTATTTCTTTTTTTTTTAAGTCATAAACTCCACTCTAATACTGTATCCCTGACAGAGCTGCCTCCCTCTGTTCCAAAAGGCATCTTTCACTTTGCAGTCTATACAAATGGTGCCCCCTGGAGCTGTGCATCAGGGACTATGGGCATGGTAGGAGCAGAGACTTAATACAGACAGAGGCATTTATTGAGGGAAATAGGCAAATGCATAGATCTATGCAACAGCTAGTAGAAACAGAGATAGCTAGAGTACTTTCCTCTCTATACTAGAGGTAGTATAACAGACCTGCCCATACTTACTGATGTTTTCCTTTCCTTCCGTAACACATACCAATCAAAGCCCATAGAAGCTGAAAGCTCACAAATAGTGTGCCAATCTCTTATATGCCCCTGGCCTTCTGTTCCTCCACTATGGGTATATGCTTACCAAGAAACAACTGTGTTGTTCCCCAAACCTGTGCACGTTATTTTGCTTGTTGTTGTAATCATATAATTCAATTAAACATTATGTAAACCAATGAAATATAAAAAGAAAATGACTGCTGTGAAAATGAAGTCAAATGCTTTGGAAAGACACATAAAGATGGCAGACACTATTAAAGGTGCCTTTAAATTAGAGATGTGCAAGACCACGGTGAGGAAATCATTAAATCTAGAAGGATGCTGCCCTGAAAGAAACCTAAGAAGCCATCAGTCTAAGTTCCTGCTCCACTTTAATGAAACCCAAACTGGAAATTGTAAAACTGAATGTGACTTGTGCAACAAAAATGACACAGAACTCCAGTCAGTCGATTTATACTCAATAAATTATTTATAATTAATTTAAAAGAAAGAAAAAAAGGGCTGAGGCCCTCTATCAAAAGACTGGTAAATGAATATGCAGTGAAATACAATTATCTTTTTCTTTACTCATCTTGTTTCAATTAAGCCTCCAATTAAAGGCTTCCACTTTCTAGTTGATGAAGAGGACACACTCTTTTGTGTGCATTTGAGCATCTGCAGACAGAGAGGTTGAGGACTGTCCACCATGAGTGTCAAAAGCCCTGCTCATGGAAAGCCATCATCCTGTGCAGTTTAGCATGGAATTAGGACAGCTTGGTCAATGGAGAGGACTGATGAGGAGAATCAGGATGAAGAAAGCTGAAGAACATCCAAGACATAGAGAAGTGTGACGAAGTTTCCACCTATTCCCTAGAGAAGGAGGATTGGACATCAATGCTATGACTACACTGCATATCAAATGCAGCTTTGTTATATGAACAATTATGCTTAAAATAACTTAAGCCTGTAATTCTCCTTCAATAAATTCTTATTTTGTCTTTCTAACAAAAGAACAATTTTAGATTTTGCCGTGCAGTCTTAATCAGGTATACTCCAGGACTCCCCATACCCCCATATCTTCTTGGTCCAGCCCTGATAGAGGTTGGATCTTAGGATAACTTAATACTAATATATTTTGGAAATCAAAACACTAATAGCAGGGGAGTGGATATAGCTCAGTGGTTGGGCGCCTGCTTTCCATGTACGAGGTCCTGGGTTCAATCCCCAGTACCTCCTAAAAACAACAACAACAAACACCACTGAGAGTAAATGGATGTCATCAGGGACAGAAGTAACTTAGTATCTTTCACTTAATTAGGAACATCCCAAACGTGGTCCCCTTATCCTCACCAATGTCAACGGGATGGATAATCACAGATATCACACCTACGCAGTTCCACCAAAGGGACCCCCAGCCTCCAAATGAAAGTTCCTCTTGTCTATCCCAAGAGTGGAAAACGTTGGGCACTGCCCCCTCTAAGCCCACTCTTCCTACAGTGGGGATTTTTACTGCACTGACAGCAAAGCCCCAAGAGTGCCATCTTACTACTGGCATGAACCATTCCTCACAGCATGCTTCACATACAAATTGTGGTAGAAACTGCAAGTTGTCTGCGATATCCATCCTCTCCTCTTCCATAGTAACTGAACTTTTATCTGGGCACATGCCTGCCTGCATAGTTAAATGTGGCTGTATGACCAGATTCTGGCCAAAGTGAGCAGAAATGAAGTGTATGACTTCTAAGTCTTTCCCTTCTTCTCCTCTCTTTCCCCCTTCCCTCTGGATGGAGGGTAGAGCTAGTGATGAGCCCCTTTCTACCATGCAGACATGGTAACCCCTTAGTAACGGCAGAGCAACAAGGGGAAAAGAGCCTGGGACCCCAACAAGACGGAGTCTCCATGGCAGCCTTGGACCACCCACTCAACTGCTACTAAAGAAATAGCTTTTATCTTGTTTAATGTTGGTTTTTGAAGTCTTGTGTTACAGTGGCCTAGACTGCAGAGCCTACATATTTTGATCTGTCTGGTGAAAAAGAAACGTAGAAAAAGTAAACTTACCAGTCGTTCTGCCATGACTAGGAGAGTATTCACCGCATCCAGGCGATGACTAATATCCTCCCAGTATGAAGTCAGGGTAACTACTGGTTTCGTGTGGGCCCAAGGCAGATAATAATAGAAGTTCCCTGGTGTAGAACATCGGGGGTCAGTGAGCACTGGACACTTAAACTACATGTTTATTAAAGAGATGTGCAAACTAGGCTACCGATTAATCCAAACGCCTGGGGAATGGTTTGGGTGGGTTGGTTCTTTAGTTTTATTCAATTAAGAAAGTGAGGAATAGACATTCAGCTTGTTTTGAAAATCTCTCTAAAATATCCTAATAAATGGAGCACAAAAATCCCAGGCTCTTTTAGAGATTCAGGGTTCCACCTATGAGCATCGTGATGATGAACACACAGCACCAGAAAATATAGAGAGCGTAAAAGTTTAGACTGAATGTATTTGTCCCTGAAAACTGTTATTCTAAATAAACATTTTTGTTGGAAATGGGGTGGGAAAGGGTTTTCTGTTTAAAAGACTTAGCTGGCTACATGGGGCTTGATATTGCTTAGGGCCTAATTGTGATTAAAACATTTTCCAGGGCATTTTATATTGTAAATTTACTTATACAAAAAGTAAAGGTCAAATGGCAATTTTATGTTTTATATACATGTTACCACAATAAAGAAAAAAGTAGGTAAAAAGTGTGGCAATATTTTGGGGACATTTTGATCAAATTCCTCTCCTCTCTACTCTCACATCATTTGTTGGCCCGTTTATCAGGGCATTCTCATATTCTGCCTTTTCTTATGATTCATTTTATACATTAAAATATGAACTCTTTAAAAGCAGGGACTGTTTCTCACCCATCTTTGCTCAAATACAGTTATTTAATCCTCACAGCAACTCTGAAGAAGATGAAGAAATCAAGGGATAAAATTACAAGATGCTGGTGAGTCATATGGCAATGACTAGAGCCTGATTTTCCAGTGCCTAAGCCAGAGTTCCATTCACTTTAACTATTCAACCTAAGATACATCCAGGGCTAGGAGGGCACAGAAGCAACGGGGCAGGAGCTGTCTGGCGGAGCTCAGTGTTCACAGAGTCACCGTCAAGGCAAAGCCAGTGTTAAAGCTAGGCTTGGAGGGGCCTTGGGGTTCACCTCCTGGCGATGGCCAGTGATTTTTGAGTTTGGACATTCTCAAAGGTGCCTGATGTACGATCACACGCTCTTTCTCTTTCAACCTTTTCATTTCCACTAACCATGTGCTGGGGATAAGTGCTGCCAGAGGGAGAATAACGTATGTGCTTCTTGCCTCACAAGGTGTAAATGTGCACAGGATAGAGCAGTTAGTGTCAGTCTTACCATCAAATATGGCACGGCTGTATTGAGTTGTTGATGCCAAAGGCTTACAGGTCGTGTCAAACTTGTTGCCATAGTTTCCAATGCTGACTTCAAACTGAATGGCCTCCCCAACATCCTGCAACATGGTGGCCGAATGGAACACGGCAGACAGGCTGTACTTGCGCCTTCGCTGGTATTTCTATAAAATACAAGCAAACATAAGGCTTAGCCGAAACTCTTTTGGCTCTTATTTCAATGTGGGATTTCTAACAGATGTAATTCTAAGCCTACTAATTAATGCTGAATTAAATATCAATGAAGAATGCTCTTGGATACAGCAGATGCCCTTATATTCATATGAGTGGGCAAGAATAGAAGTACCAGGATGTTCACTGCAACATTGTTTGAAATAGAGAGAGAAAAAAAATCTACTTATTGATAAAATTATGTCACATCCATATAATGGAATGAAAGTTCATACAAAGTCTTAAGTAGATCCATATGTGCAAACATGGAAAAAGGTATATTTTTTAGTGAATATATTTAAATTAAATATA
>JAQZBX010013696.1:0-39503 GCA_029593785.1 Cabassous unicinctus
AACCAATCCTGGGAGCTTCTGGAGCGGGGAAAGGCTGCTCAATCTCTTGTGCCACCTCAGCTCCCTGGTCTGCTGTGTCTCTTACTGTCTCTCTTTTGCGTTTCTTTGTTGCATCATCTTGCTGCACCAGCTCTCTGCATGGGCCAGTTCGCCGTGGGTGCTAGCTTGCTTTTCACCAGGAGGCCCCGGGAATCAAACCCTGGATAACTTGAGCCATATCTGCTTCCCATTAAATCTTTAAGTGAAATTTCTTTTGGGCTTTTGATATGAGTCCAAAAGAAATAGCCCACCTTTTATACAGAGTGTAGTCTAGCTTTCTTATTCTAAATTAAGAGAGATTTTAAGACTTTGAAGTCAGATAATAAAATAATATCTAACATTTATATTACCCCGACTATGTACCAGGAACTATTCAAAGTACTTTTTGTATGTTAACTCAGTCCTAATAACAACCCTATAAGATAGGTACTATTTTCCCCATTTTACAAATGAAATAGGCAGAGAGATTAAATAATTTGTGCAAGGTCACACAGGTCATTTGTAATGGGAAAGGAATTCAAAACCAAAAGGTGGGAGTTCACAGCCCACCATACTATACTACCATTGAGATTGTGACATTTTATTATGAAAATTAAGGAGCCATCCATCCCTGCTTTGCTCCACTATGAGCCCCAGGCCTAGTTCACTCAGAAAGCTGAAATCTACCAAGTATCAACTATGGGCATGTCAGTATTTTAAAATCCAGAATTGGAAAGTCAGGCTTTCATTTAATCTCTAATTACAGGGACAGTGCTCTCCCCTCCCCCACAACCGGTCTCGTCCATTTTCTTGCAACAGATTGATTCTAATGAATAATATGCATTTTTATAGTGCTTAATACCTTTTATATATATTAGTACCTTTCACCCAGATTAGTTTTTACATACCCAAACTGCTGGCCTAAAACTCTGGTCAGGAACCTGTCACACTTTCTATTGAATTACATGTGGAATTTTTTCCAATTACATTCTGTCTAGAAATGAAATATATCTTACATCTCTGTGAGAGACTATCCTTAAGGAATAAGTGAGCCCCCATTTATTCCAGTCTAGTGCTATGTCATTTTTTTCAAGTTCCTTAGCCTATCTCTACAGCAGCTGAGAATTGGAAGACATGACAATAGGAAGCTAGGTAAGAGTAAAACCAGTTTTCCAAATCAGTATTGCCACACACTTGAATCTTTTAGCAGCCCTATCTTCCACATTTAGGATTAGAGACCACCAAGAAAGATTGTAGATAAATGTTGCTGGGGTATTTTTTTAAAATAATTGGATAGGTGACCTTTTAAAATGGCTATAACATAGGCAACCAGAGGCAAAAATAAACCTTTAAGTTTCCTTCCTATAGATAAGCCTAGAAATTCTTATCTAGGTCAGAATGAACCTTTGACTTGTTTACAGTGGTGTTTTGTTATCTCCCTTTCAGGGTTTCAAAATTGGGAATTATTTACAGTTTTCTAAAGTGACAAGTACTGGAGAAAAGTAAATCCGAAATGTCAAGCACAAAGAGCAGAATTCTAACCAACACTCAAGCACATACCCAACTTATAACTATGGTTTATAATTTTTTAGCTATTATGTTAGTGTATTGTCTAAACAATAAAATCAAACAATCTCCTCAAATGTGTGGTATTTAAATTTATAAATGATTACAAATACTGAAAAAATCCATGGATTAAAATACAGTATTTATTTTTTTAATCATCTAAAAAACAACCCAGAATTAAGATATACATAAGCGTCTCAAATTTATCCCTAATAAAATCTTGAATATTTATACAATTTCTACAGAAACATACAGTGTATCAAAATCTGCATAAATCAAATTTATAAAATGTGTAGAAATGCATAGTGATATTATCAACTTACAAAGTGAGGATATGGGAATTATTTCCAAAGTAGCCTACAGTAGAAAATAGTCATTATGGCAGCAGCTTCTGATGTTTTTATGTGTTTGGTAAGGTTTCTGATTTCAATATGTAGAATCATTATAAAGTATCTTTTTTTTAGTGAATTGCACAAAATAACCATTTAAAATTTGCATGCACAGTTCACGTACCACCTTTCTTAGGCCGATGCATAGTTTAGTTAACAGGTTATAATCTATTCAATATGGAAAATGGGGTCTATCTGCAAACACACAAGTAATTAAAGTACCAATTCTCTCTTAGTTTCTTTTTTTAAAGGTGATTTATTTTACAATTATATATCCATATAAATGTATTCCTTTTTAAATATCCCTAAGATGAATGAAAGTTAAAATGGCTGATCACAGATCAGAAGCAAAATACAAATTGACAATTCAAAATTATAAATAAAATTCTGTTGTTTAGGATGTTTAATGTTAATTTTGACTCCAAATTTAGGAGCAAGTTTAAAACAAATTTGTAGGCTTTTCTTTTAAACAAATGTAGGTTCTTTTTTAAAGTTTCAATTAAAAATATTTTCCTCTGGCAGTACTTTGTAAAGTCCATTCATTGTAGTGATATCATGATTACATGATCAAAAATACTTAATTTACTTGCCATTCCCCACCTCACCGCATTTTCCAGTACTTATAACTTGGGCATTTCAATCTTTTTTGTATTAAAAGATCGTTTAGAAATTAAAATTGAGTTGGCCGTTTATAGTATTTGGTTCTCTTAGAGTAGGAACTGTCATGAAAAATGTTTAAATCCAAACACATTTTCTTTTCACTGAAAAAATACTAATAAAAATACGTTTTCTAAAAAAAAAAAAAAAAAACACTTGGGAACTAATACCCAATTTAACAGAAAGTGGTTCATTTTTTTTAAAGAACTTTGTACTCTTAGATACCTTAAACATTTTTTTTTAAATGTGCAAGGGATTTCATTTGGTTGAAAATAAATGAAATATCAATTCATTCTTGGGATTCATAGGTTGCACAGTTTAGCTTATAATGTGCAGGAGTTTTGTCAGGCCTGATCTAACACGGGCTTGGAAATTCTTATCTAGGTCAGAATGAACCTTTGACTTGTTTACAGTGGTGTTTTGTTGTTTTGTTATCTCCATTTCAAGGTTTCAAAATTGGGAATTATTTACAGTTTTCTAAAGTGACAGGTACTGGAGAAAAGTAAATCCCAGATGTCAATGGATAATTTTTTTCTATTCCGGAAGACCCCTTTGCTATATCAGGGGTTAGTATCAATAAGGCGGCACTGGTAGTGCCAGCAGGTGAGGGAGTTTATGCCACACGATCTTAAAACCCTATGGAATGGCCTTAGAATGTTCCATGTTGTCTTTTTCAAGCCATACAACATTCAACTTGATAGCAAATGGTAACACACATTCATTTCTGAGTAGTCTCCTCTTCCAGGTGACAATTCCATCATAATCATCCTATAAATTTCATCAAAAGCTCTTGAAATATATACTGAGAAATGAAAGAGGCACTAAATGTGTTGAAATTCACCTTTCAAAAAAGCAGCATGACTGTGAAGGAAGGCCACCTTGGCTGATAACCTGTGGCAGTGCTTCAAAAAGATGTAAAATTAAATAAAGACACAGCAGGTTGATACTCACCAAGTTATACATGAAAGTCTGGTTACTTCAACCTTTTATCAAGTGTGTTAAAAAAAAAAAAGAATCAAACTGCCTTTCAGACCCCTGAGTGTAATCCCAAAGAAGATAACAGTGCTTTTAACTCTGTTCTAGTAAAACAAAGCTAAATGCACAAATAACCAACATCATCTTAAAACAAAACAAAAACAATGTAAACATCTACAAAGTTTAAGGTAAAAGCAGTTTTGTAAACAGTAACTGCAGATGATAATATTATTGTAAAATCACAGTTTATCATTGTCCTTCCAACTGATTAGGAGGTTCCAGGTTTGGAGCTGTACAGAGTTAATAGCTGCAGCAGGTTTCAGGCGGTTTTCAGTCCTGTATAAATTTACCTGTCAGTAGGGACGTTATTGGTTTCTTTTGTTCTTTCTAAAGACTACGGATGTTATTCATTTCCCACTTTTGAGTCATTTTACTGGAGTCGCAATTGGAGATGAACACTTGATGTAGGACCTCTGAGCGATCTAGGCACTTTCCTGAAGGAATGTGAGTAAATCTGTACAGGTTCTGGAAAATATAGTAAGGAAAAAGAAGTTTTAAATTTGGCCTCTTTTGATATCACTGCCTTTAGAAGAAGTCATTACCTGGCTTCCATAAGGAGGCAATTTAAGCAAATTGGATGAGCTTACACGAACCATACTTCAGGCTCTGGATTTCATGCTCGATTGTCTTCTAATGCCTTTTATTTTTAAGTCATAATGTATTGCTGGTATCTCAAATTCAATATATACAAACCTAAATTCATTATCTTCCCGTCCAAACCTACTTCTCTAGATTCCATCTTGGCTAATAACAGTACCAGCTCTCCAGTTCCCAGGAGAGCCCTTCACACTTCACTTACCTACAACATTCTTATTTCACCACTCACTGAGGCCTGATCAGTTGAACTGGCAATGTCTTTGGTATATATTTCTTTCCACCCCCACTGCAGATGGCTTAGTTTAGCCCTTATCTGATGTAGGAGAACCTCCTTTTCTTCAGTAACCCTTAGCTCAGTAGTTTTCCAAGTGTGGTCCACAGACCCTTGGGGTTATCCAAGTTCCTTTTGAGGATAAAAAGGAATCAAAACTATTTTCACAATGACACAAAGGCCGTATTTGCCTTTTTCACTGTATTGACATTCATATGGATGGTGCAAAAGCAGTGGTAGGTCAAGCTGCAGGGGCTTTGGCATGAATCAAGGCAATGGCTCCAGCTCTGCTCGGAGCTGTTGTAGTTTTCACTGCCACACAGTCACAGTTAGAAAACGCTGGCTTCACTTAATGTCCTTAGTGAAGTGGTGAAACATTAATTTTATTAAATCGCAACCCCTAAGAGGTGAAAGGAGAAATACGCATAAAGTACTTCCGTATAACAGTGCAATGGTTATCTTGAAGAAAAGCACTTGTGCGATTGTTTGACATCTTGAGCTGAACTTGAGCTTTTTCCATGGAATGTCAGTTTGACCTGAAAGAACAACTCACTGCCAAACTGTCCACTTGGGCACTGGGCAGGCACTTTCTCAAAAATGATGTGAGTCTGTCACGTCAAGGGGTAAAAAAATTATGGTATTTGTTGTCTTTGATAAAATTTGAGCTTTTCAAGCAAAAATTAGAATTTTGGAAAACTTACCATGAACTTGGCAGCTTCACAATATTGAAAGACTTTTCAGATGAGTTATATTTGAGTATGACTTTTTGATATTGTATAATGAAATGTGTCAGCATTTGGAAGATGTACATGACTCAGTGAACCATTCTTTTCCAAATGAGCAATGCATGATATTATAGGTAAAAGATCCACTCCAAGGCAATTCAGACAAAATGTTCACTGATCCGGTTTCACATTCCAGAATGCAAATAACATTTAAGAAACTCCACTTACTGAGTTGCGGTATAGTATCAAAGAATAGCCACACTTATCTAAGTAGGTTATTAAATTACCCTTCTCTTTTCCATCTGCATGTTTGCATGAGGTTGGATTTTCTTCATATGTGTCAACTAAAACAACATAGTGCCATCAGATGGAATGCAGAAGCAGTGTGAGAATCTAGCTGTTTTCTATTAAATCAGACGTTAAAGGGATGTGTAAAAATGTAAAACAATGCCATTCTTCTCACTAATTACTTTTTGTGGAAAAGTTATTTTTCATTAAAAACATGTAATAAGGTTATTATTGTTACTTTTTCATGAATACCTAAATACTTTAAAATTTATCAGATTTAATTTCCAATTTGGGAACTATCAGCTAGAATCTACATAAACAAAAGCTGTTTGGGGGAGAAGTCTCAATGATTTTTAATTGTGTCGAGGGATCTTAAACTAAGAAGTTTAAGAACTGCTGTTCTAGTTGATCTCTTTGCTTCATCAGCCCATAATTTCACAAGGTTTCCAGAATTATTTTCCTAAAATATCAGTTGTTGCCTATCACAGTCTGCCTTCCTCAACTAATGTAAATTGCTCTCTAAAACTTAGAAAATGAATTTCAACATTCTTTCGCATGGAGTACAATTTAGGGATACCAATTTAAACCTGATTGCTAGAATTTTCCACACACTTTCATACCATGCTTTTGCTCAGTTTTCTTATTTATCCTCCATGGAAAGCTTTTTTATACATCAAGACTTGGTGCAATGATACTTCTATGAAATTCATCAGAAATAATACCTTCTATTAATCTCTCTTTTACTGCATTACAGAATTGTGTTTATTTTTTAGTTCTGCCTCTATTTTTTTCCCTGCTACTATGGTATGATGTGTTTTATCTAGTTTTTGAAGCTCCACAGAGTCCTCCACATCACTGGGCCCCAGTGAATATTTAATAATGTCTGATGCATATGTATATTCAGTGCTGTGTCCTTTAAAATACCTAAAACATGTACCTTCCATTTTTGATTCATTACTTATTGATGGTAGTTTCTGGTTTGCTAGCCTTTTACTAATATTATTCTGACTGACTCTATCATTTATTGCTAGTATTCATCTTTCTTTGTGAAAACAAATGTTTTGTTCTTCAGGGTTTATGTTAATCTCCTTCCCAACTAGTTAAAAGAAAAAAAAAAATCCACAACTGATGAATGTTTACCACTTCATAGTAGTTATCCATGAGTAATGATAACTGGGAATATTAAGCTAGGCCATAATATCATTACTATACAACAAACAACTGCTTATATAACAAATTTTAGCCAAGTCTAGACTTCAAAAACTATACATAAATGCATTAATGTGTTGGAATTCTCAGTTAGCCACAAAACTTTTAATACTCCCAGCTGAAATAGAAATACTGCCCCAGTGTCAAATGAATAACTCAATTTGGCCTTTAAAGCAAGCAACTGGCTCCATTTATTCTGCTGTAATTAAAAAAACAACAATGATTAGGATATTAGGAAAGTTTAGATTTCCAACGTTTTTGTTTGCCTCTAGCTCCACCTGCTGGCCATCATGAATATAAACCAAATATTTTTTATGGCATAAATTTGTATATTTTACTTTAATGAATTACTTATGTTTTAAAAATCAGATTTTGATGCTGGAATGATGGAGATTATTGCCTCACAAGATACTGAATTTCTTGTGTTACTGAAATTTGCAGTGTATTCAGGGACATCACTATGACCTCATTACATGACAATAATGCAGCAGAGAATAAAAAGGGATGCTTCATTATAGAACATAATGCTAATATCCCTAGTGCTAAGGAAAACCTGTAAAAATGACTAAATGAGAGAAAAATGTATGTCCATTTGAATGCAGATTTTAAGACTTACTCATCTAGAGTCCACATGCTAAGTGTTTTTGAAAATGAAATACAGAATACCTTGAAGTACTGCCATTCCTTAAATTCATTTAGATTGCAGTGTGTAATCATAACTTTTGATCCATCAGACCCCTTTGTCAAGCACTGGTCATATTGCATGAGTTGATTAGCTTCATTGATTCGGAAAAGCTATTAATAAAAGGAACAGAAAAAATATCAGAAGTACTTTCCCTACTGATATACAAGTTAAAAAAAGAAACTTAACTCCTGTAACTGAACTCAATGACTATCTTATTTTTTCTATATATTTTTCTGTGCGTTCAGAACTCTATAAATCCAAACCAGAAATTTATATTTATTTTGATGTTAGTAAAGACCCTTCTTAACACTTAAATGATTATGTTCTTTGCCTCTTAGATATAGAATGTATCATTAATTCATATGTATTATGTACCAATAATGTGAGAAAATGAAAAACTAGCAACACATCTGATAACTGTCTCATAATCTAAATTAGAGACAAGAAAACCCCTACATTAAGGAAGTAAGAAAATATATTAGTGAAATATACATTACTGGTGGTAACATACCAGTTTATAGGAAAAAAGTGTGGATTACTGAACAAGATCTGCAAATAATAATTGTTAAGGTGCTAGGCTTACATAGCTATGGTGTTAACAGAAATATACCCCCACAAGAATGTATTTTAACCTCTTATATTAGACATAAATTCTAGATTCTGATTGCTTATGGGAAAGCCAGTACTACTGTTAACCCCCTCATTTAAGCAAATGTTTTAGCACTGTCAATTCTGACAGAATGTTTTACTTTGTCAAAACAAACGAAATTCACAAATTAAAAACCCAACTAAACTCCATGATCAAATAAGCCTGGCAGCTTTCAATGCAGACCAATTTAAATACAAAGTGATGTTATTTACCTGATTCCCTCCCATCCTGTGGCAGGGCCCTAGTTCAACAAAGCCTCCATTGGTTTTCCCCATGCTATCAATGCAGTAAGCAGTTTCAAAGCCTCTGATCTAAAGGTCGAACAAAGAACCAAAAAAGCAGGCGGTTTGGTTAGTTTTTAATATGCTCTAACAGCAGAGTAAACGAGTTTCATGTGAAATATAGCAGTGTACAGTGGAATCTGGGTAGGTGTACTGCCAGGTTATTACTAACTTGTCAGTCTTTCATTGGTTTATAGCATACCAGGTATCTTTGAAATAATTTATGGGCTTGACGTAAACATTGGAAGATGCAATTAAACAGAAGACTTTTTGGCCTTAAAATATTTCCATAAAATACCACGTGAGAAAAAAATTAAAACATACCATGCAGTAGAGTTTCTGAATCATGAAACTTCATGTGAATGAGAAGCAAATAGAGTGAAGTTACCTAGGCACAGCGGTAAAGGACACTGGCCCCATCTGGAACAGAATCGGATTTGCGAGGTCCCTCTCACAGTGGCTAGGGCAGCACTTTGGGAATCTGCCTCTGGGGTCCTAGGGGCATAGGGTATGGCATGTGGACCAGGCAGTGGAGATTTTCTCTGATTATGGGTAAAGTAGGTGAGAAGTAAACACAGGTTTCCATCTTTGGAATGCATATTTTGTATAAAAATAACCTTTTTGGAAAAACTGTATACTTAAATTCCAATTATAAATTACTGTAGTATTTTGATAAAATGCTTTATTTATTCAGTCGGTCAGCAAATATTGACTGGGCACCTACAATGGCCAGAACTTTTGAAGATACAAAGAGGAGTGAATCATGGTCCTAAGGCCTCTTACAGTCTGGGAGGAAGAGAAAAAGAGATGTAAGCACTAGGATGGAGGTATGTGTATACGGACGAGGAGCCACTGACTTCACCTGGAGCTCTGAAGACTGACCCAGGAAGATATCTTTTATAAAGGGAGGGGTTTACCCTCACATGTTCAGGGAATGCTGAGAAGTGAAGTGTAAGGTGCCAGGTGGGTGCTAGGATGAGGAGATATTAGATTGAACATTTATTTAGGGATGCGACAGTAAAGAGAAGACAGAGAATGCCATTCCTTCATTCATTCATGCAGGCATGCATCCATTCGTTCAGCACATTTCAAGTGAATACCTTTTGTGTGCCAGGCACATTGCTGGCTCTGACACATCAGTGAACAAAATAGATAAAGATCCCTGTCCGAGGGAGTTTACATTCTAGGAAGGAAAGAACAGAATAGAAGCAATAAACATAGTGGACAAGTAAATAATCTATTATGTTAGAAAGTGGGAAGTGTTCTAGAACCAAGTTAATGCTAAGAGTGCTAGGGGATGGATGACAGGGTAGATCTCATTGAGAAAGTGGCAATTCAGCAAAGACGTAAAGGAGATATAGGAGTTAGACATGCAGATGTCTGAGAGAAAACATGCCAGGCAGAGGGAACAGTAAAGGCCCCAAGGCACGATGCTAGAGGAAGTGTGGGAATGAGTAAGGAGCAGAGTGTGGCTGGAACGGAGCAGGAGGAGAGGTAGCAGACGAAGCCAGAGAAGAACAGGGCCAGATTATGTAGGTAGGGTTTGGAGACGACTAGAAAGGACTCTGGCTTCACCCTGGGTGGAATGCAGTGTCACTTCAGGTTTCCTAACAGGGATGACATGACCTAACTTACATGTTTAAAAGATCACTCTGGCTGCTGGGTTAAGAACAGGCTGTAGGAGGGCAAGGTTAGTCCCAGCAGGAAATGATGGTGGCTTGGCCCAGAGTAAGAAAGGGCTGGATTCTGGATATATTTTGAATTGGATGTGAAGTGTGAGAGAAAGAGGATTCGAGGAAGACTGAGCAGTCAATGAAGGTGGGTTGGGGAAGGAAGACAGGGAGTTCAATTTTGGATAGAGAGTTCAATTTTGGATATGTCGAGATTATAACTATTAGGCAACCAAGTGGAGATGTCAAATAGGCAGCTGGATGTACTCGTCTGGGGCCTAAGAGAGAGATCTGGGTTGAAGATAGACATGTGAGAATTATCAGTTTTAAAGCTATAAGACAGTTTAAGATCACCAAGATAACTTATTCCTTTTACATGCAAGGTACTATACTCAAATAGATCTTCCAGGAGATGAGAAGATACCCAAAATGGGGTCCTGATCTAGTTGGGGAATTAGACACAATTTGCTATAAGAAAACATAGGGATGAAATAAGGGTATAGAAAAAGAAGATACTATTACAAGAGATGCAGACAAGATAAAAAGGAAGGATTCACAGGAGATGTGGCATTTAAATTAAGTCTTGAAAGATGCAGAGGGCCTTTTTAGGTAGAGAAGCAGAGAAGGGATTTCAGGATGAGAAAGAGTAGCATACATATCCTTTTTCACTCTTAAACTCCTGCCCTCTCTTTTCTATCCATATTTTCTCCCTAGGTGATCTCATTCAGTCCCGTAAAAGAACCTACCTGCTGATGGCATAAGGCACACGAGTAGACACAGAAGTGAGTTACAAAGGCAGGTTTGAAGAAATGAAGAAATAACACTCAGATTAATGTCTTTGTCTGACTTCAAGTATTTTCAGTTACTCTTAATTTGTTCATTCATTTGACAAGCACTGTTTGAGCGCCTATTGTATATAGGGGTCTCTGTGTTATTCCATTGTATCCCAATGACACAAAGATTCAAAGTCTTGAAGCACTGACAGACTAGTTAGGAGACAGAACTGTGTCTTTTTGATGGCGTGGGGAAGAATAAGAAAGGCTTTTCAGCGTGGTGACCTCTAAGTTAAGGGCAGTAGGGTAAGCTGAATGAAGCAAGAAAGGGAGCTGGAGTCAGGGGCAGGGGAGTGGAAGGAGGAGAGAGGAAAATATTCCAGACAAGGGAGCCACACGTGCAATTCTGGGAAGAGAGAAGACGGTGCTCTGGGTATTTGTAATTTTCTGGCAGAAGGGTGGTTGAAGTTACCAGAAAGTGTACCCAAAATTTTCCTGAAGAATTTTGCTCTTTTACTTACATATCTCCAACTCTCACTGCCTCTTCTTCCCAAGGTCAGACCCCGAACATACACACACGCACGTGCACAGAGCCCTGAATATTGGTTGATACTTACCTCTCCCCAGTCAACATTTTTGGGTGGTAAAGGATAGTGTACGGTGATATCATAAGCTATTTCTTCCATGAACCATTTGAAACTTTTGCAGTTGTGATCTTCTCGAAACTTTTTTAGTTCCGATATATCCCCATATGGTAATGCCTTTGATTCAGGACGACTAGCGTAGAAGTAGTCTTTGTATTCATCCCACCAAACCTCTACAACTCTAACATAATTCTGGGAAAAGGAAAATATGATTATGAAAAATAAAAATATTTGGAATGTCATACACAGTCTATCTTAGAGACATGAATTCTGACCAACACATAGTAAACTCATTTCAATAGGAGCTGGTATTTAATTATACAAAATGCAAGTGAGCTAATAACTCTAATATGTCATTTCCCAAGGATTAAGATGTCATGTGGGTTCAACTAAAAACAGTGATATACACAGAATCTGCGATCACTGAGCTGAAAGACCAGATATTCTAGGATCACATATTTTATTCTGGTTCTAGAGGGAGAAATTGAAGCCTAGAGAAGGTTTATAATGAACTGTCTGGATACTGGTCCTCCTTCTCGCAGACCAGTCTCTTTCTAGTAGAACCACACTCCTAGCATGTGTAGGTAAAAAAGGCTCATTTAGAAACCATCAGGAAAAACAACAGCTCTGTTTAATAAAACAGGTGGCTTTCTTGGTTTTGTGACAATTATAACAAAACCATTTCCATATAACTAGACTTAACAGGGTGTTTTCCTTAGCTAGTGCGTGTGATGGAAAAGCAGCTAAACAATAAAGTTAAGTTGAGATTGTGATCATTGGCAAAGATCAAACTTCTCTGAGGTTTTAATGAATGCGTGCATGCATGCTTATGTATTATGAAATTAGTACATACTCAATTGATTCTCTTGATCTTTTACATCTTGCGTCAGCAAACTTTTTCTGTAAAGGACTGGATAGTAAATGTACTTGGCTTTGTGGTCCATCTAGTCCCTTGCAATTACTCAACTCTGTTTTGTAGTGAGGAAGCAGCCAACTACTGCTTGCAAACAAAAGGGTGTGGCTGGACACCAATGTGCATGATTTAGGAAAAAGGGGTTGGAGTTAGCCCAGGGGCCATGGTTTGCCAACTACATCACCAGTAGGAATACTTAGCATACGGATTAACTTTTTTCTTGCTACAAGGTAACTATCAAGGGGAAAACACGCCCCTGTAAGAACGTTATTGCAGAAGCCCATGAGTTCAATGAAGTTTTTAAGCAGCAGAATCCTAAAAGATCACACGATATTATTGCAAATATTTTGAATCCATGTAGTGTCTCTCATCTCTGTGTTGGATACAGAGAAAACTTAAACATAGCCCATGACCTCTAGATAGTAAAGAGCATAAAGAGTTAAGTGCACACACATAATGTCAGGGCAACAAAAAGGAGGAGTGTTTGTTTGAGGTGAAGAGGCCCAGAGGGCATCACAGAGGGACATCCTATAGCTAAATTTTGAAGTAAATTAGGTGGGAGTGATATTCAGGTTGAAGGAAAGGTAAATGAAACCTGAGAGATAATGGTACATTTGGTGTCCTGCAAGTAGTTTATAATAATGGGAATTGCAAGATTTACTGAGAGAAAAAACTGGCCTGTTTCCTCATTTTAAGATGAGAATCATTACAGTTCTTACTTTATAATATGTTGTGAAAATTAAGAAATTAATCTACGTAAAGCATTTAGAATTATGCCGGCACATAGTAAGTGCATAATGTGTTAGTTATTATTGATTAATATAATATTAAAATATTATTTTTAAGGATTTGAATTTTTTCCTTGAGATGAGAGCCATCGAAAGATTTTAAGCAGATAACTGACATCAGATGTGATTTTTAGGAGTAATACTTGTGGTGAGTGGAGGATGGACTGAAGAAGATGGGCCTGAAGGCAGAGAGCCAGGGGGAGGTGATTTAATATCTGTGGGAGAGATCTGAGGGCCTGCACTAAGCCTAGAGATGGATAGATTTAAGAGATATGTAGTGGATCGAATCATCAGTGCGTAGTAAGGTGAGGGAAGAGGACAACCCTAACATGCCCCTTAAGTTTCATTCCTGGGTGAATCGAGAGTAGAGGAAAAGGAAAAGCTTTTGGGAAAAAGTTAAAAAATTCAGCTTTCTCAATGTTGAGTTTGAAATACCTGTGGGACATCAAGAGGATAATTCTAGCAGATAATTGACTGTAATGGTCCAAAACTCAGAGGAAACAAATGGGCTGGAGAAGTAGACATGGAGCCCTTAGCATACTGGTGGTTCAAGTGGATGGTGCTAGACTTGGAGGAAATAAAGTGCCTGGCACACACTAGGCACTCACTAAGTGTCTGCTGAATGCTACATTTGTTGGCTAGTTTGTATGGTATACTTAGGGTTAATTTTTAGAGTGGATGAGTGTTTTCCTCTCATCTCCTTTCCTTTCCTCTGGAGAACAGACCTTTTTGAATCAATATGGCCCAACTCCAATGGAAGGTTCTTTTCCTGCAATGCTAGTCAGGCCTAGTGTTAATTTGGTGCTATCTTGGTTTTATCATAGGTATTTTAATCTCACTCCCTGCTGTAGGTGAGATGCCATTTAGCCATTTCTAAGATAATTTGGCCAGTTAGAAAACTGTATTGGTTCTTAAAGTCCAGCTGTCTCCACTTCTGCTTTGTGAACCTTCCCCCCCACCCCCTGCAAAAAAAAGCTAATTTTGAACTTTCTTCTGCTTTTGCCTTCGTTAAGGGCTCCAAAAAATGAGGGGCACCAGGACCATAGGCCTCTCAGAATTTATGAAAGCAGTCCAACCAAAGAAACTTCCAAGTGGCTCTGCCATGGAGAAAGGCCTCCATTCTTCGAGCAGTAGAATATTTGGCCTCCTGTGTGAAGCTTCCTTGATTTGTTCCAGAACTGCAGGTTCTAGCCCTAAGAGAGCCTGGTCTGTGAAGGAATGTCAAAAGAACTGGGAAATCCCAACACGGCTGGGAAATTGCTGGATCAATGGTGTATCTTTCCCTACAATATGGCTTCTTCAACCACCCTCCCCCACTAAAAACTCCTGTTCTCTTGGAATAAGGTGTCGATGATATATCTTATTTCAGGAACCAAGGAGAGAGAACCTACACATTGTAGAGTGGTGAGACTAAATAAAGAAGAAACTGCCAGTGTGATTTAATTTTCTAATAGCTGTGAGTGTGGAAGAAGTCTGGGAAGACTGTTATCCACTAAAAGAGCCCTGTTTAGGGATATCCTTTAAGTTGAAGTCACATTTAATTTTTTTTTTCCTGTAGGTCCATAAGTCTTGAGTAAAATACAGATTATGTATCTTAGTTCTACATCTATGGTACAGGAAATATGATTTTGATTAATATATTAATCATGTTGAAATATTATCTGTTATAATAAATCAATCTGGATGTCCCAATGAAAAATGTCATAATGTAATTGTCCTCTATTTTATGTGAGAGAGATGGGAGAACTTGAAGGGAGATTGCAACAGGAAAGAGGATATTCATAAGAACTTATAAATCTTTGAGGGACAAAAGATGTTATTTATAAGCACTGTTCAATACAGTAATGCCTAATATGATTACCTTTTATTTTTTAAAAGCAAACAAAATATTTTACTCCTGTGTGACTAGCAAAAGCTGGAATTTTCCTTTCAACTACTTTTCTACAGAAGTGTCAGTCTATTCTGAATTTATTTGAGATGTCTTATGGAGCACGTTCAACATAGGAATTTTAATCAGATGTGGTATAACAAATAATCTTTAACCTGGTCAAAGTTACAGGTGAGGACAAGCATGACTGCTGAAAAGATTTACCCCTTTCAGTGAGTTAATAGTTGATAAATGACTGCTATAGCATGTGTACATAAATGTTAGTTCCCTCTCCGTTTCCCCTATTAGTTAAAGACTCACCTTTAGAGTTGGAGAAGACCCAACATAAACAGGTGGAGGATTTCCTTGCCAGCCCTCAAGACGGTAGATGTGTCCCACACGAGAACAAGGGACAAACAATAATTTGCCACCGCACTGCCATATCTACCAAGGAAAAATACATGTGGAAGTTCTTTCTAATGCAAATATTTGTCTTAATAAATTTCAATAGAAAATCTGAGTTAGATATTATGTCTACAGGGAGTTCATAAACTAAACAAATCCTAAAATAATTTGTTTATATTTAAAACTCACATAATAATAACTAAGACAATAGGGAAAACAGTAATAACCTGCAACTAAGAAGCCTCTTCCTGTAGAATTGTAGCTCCTAGCAGCCTGTTCCCCATGTAACCTTGCAAAGTCATGCAGATTTTCCATTCTAAACATCACTTACCATTTCCATTGCTAATATATTTCCATTGCTAATATATTTGATTATTACAAATAACCTCCTAGCTGGCTTCTTCACCTCCAGCTTCTCTCTCCTCAACTATATCCTTATTTATTGCAAGCATAATATTCCAGCTGAAGAAGGGCAGCTTTGGGTCATGTTATTCTCTGGCTTAATATCTTCAAAGGTTCTCCGTTGCTTATCACATTAAGTGAAAACCTCTTAGCTCAGCATGGAAGGCACCTGTCCACTGTATCTTCTTACGTATCTTCCTTGTGCATGCTGTCTGACTCTGCCAAACTGTGCTCCTTACTGTTTTTTGAATACATTCTTTATTCCCCTCTCCTTTGTACTTTTCCCATTCTATTTGCCTGGAAGTTCTCTTCCCTTCCCTTTATGCCTGCATATTTCCAGCCCTGCCTAAGTTCTGCCTCCAGCACGAGGCCGTGTTATTTCTCATACCAACTGACTGCTCTTCTGCCTTCTTCTTGTATTATGTACTTAGATTTAATTCTAATCTCTTCTTGTCAACGGTAAGCTCCTTGAGAGTAAGGACTGAGGTATTCCTCTTCTATCCTTCACACTGGTAAGTACAGGGCATTTCAAATAAGATGTTAATAAATATCTGTTAAACTCTGATAGTTTTTTTCTCTCTCTCTTTTTGAGAAGGGGAGGGGTTGGAGCAGGAAGGTAATATTGCTCAAGGGCTGCCTCAATGACAGGGGA
The DNA here is from genome assembly GCA_029593785.1 of Cabassous unicinctus. Classification (NCBI taxonomy): domain Eukaryota; kingdom Metazoa; phylum Chordata; class Mammalia; order Cingulata; family Chlamyphoridae; genus Cabassous; species Cabassous unicinctus. Next base: position 16,485 of record JAQZBX010013696.1, read on the forward strand.
GATGCTGCAGGAGGACAGTCCCAATGTCAGTCTGAGGATGCACAGTCAACGTTGGCATCTGCTTCTGTCGTGAATCATGTCCTGTAGTGATAAAGGGTGACTATGACGCAGGCACATTCCCAAAAGGGCTTCTACAATTAAATACTCCAGTGTATAGAAAGCCTTGGGGTACAGGGGTGGGGGTGGGGGGAAGGTATTTTAATTTCTGAAGCTTGCTGGCCTCAATGTTGAATGCAGCCATGTAAATATGTGGTAAGTCTGGAGTTTGCGTTTTGCCTCATTTTTCCCAAAGGGCATATATTTTTGTAAGTCACTCCTTATACTTTGGAAAAATGCATTATACAAATTTTTCCCAAAGAAACCAGCTTGTTCTGAAAGTAACAAAAGTCAGTAACTTAAGAAAAGTGCATTTGCTTAAATGAAACATTACCTTGTATGAGATCTCAAAGTTTTCACCACCCCAAATCTGGAGACCTGGATCATAGAGACCCAGCTCAAAGAAGAACTCTCGTTCAATGGCAAATAATCCTCCAGCCATTGCTGGGGACCTAAGGAAAAGCAACAATGCAATAACCATGAAAAATAAGCCCTAATGGCCTTACAATTGACAAGCATTTTGGAATACAGCCTAAATAATGCATAGAAGAGACAGAACTGATGGCCAAACATTCGGAAATTATCCAACCTGTATAAAACACTGTGTTCATAATTCCTTAATGAATTTACCAAAATTTGTAACTGAAACAATTTTACAGTTCATTACAAATTAAAGCATTGCTTCATGTAGCCAGTAGAGGGCACCTTGGTACCTCTGTTAATTCAAATATCAAGCTTTAGTTTTAGTTTTAATAAAAAAAGCATTTTTGCTTTTTCACTCCTAAAAACACTGAGCCATACAGCCGTGGTCTGCTAACTGTTCCTGCAATGATTTATGAGTCATCCTGGGATGAACGGACTCATACACCATGGAAATAGTCTGTCACTTTTTAATTTTATAGCTCAGGGACTTGCCAAATAAGGGTGTAAATCATCGTGGAACAGCCTCAGTTCATTCAGAGTTTGCAAATGTTGCACAGAAGTGGCACAGGAGAATTAGACATGGCTATTTACTGTGTCAGGAGGTTGGAATGCAAAAGGATGATTTGGGGGCTTCTTGAAATGGGATCTTGAATTTGGTACTTTTTAGGGACTAGAGAGAAAAAAAGATTTGGTAGCATTTTAGGGACAAGTCACTCCCACCACTGGGAGACACAATAGCTGAAATAATTTTCATCCTGCGTCCTGTCCTCCGAATAAACAATTCATAATTAAAGTACCATGATTCTTAAGTAGATTCCTCTATTAGGATACGTTCATCATCATCACACCTAATATCCAATCTATCCCTAAGTCCTATGGACTCCACTTTGAAGATATATCTTGATTCTGTCTCTTTCCCAACCTCACTGCCACCACCCCACCCAGACCAAGCCACCACTGGCTGGACTACTGCAGTTCTCTCCCTCATTTGTCCCCTTCATTCTCCTCTGCCCCATCCAAATCTCAGCTCCACACAGCAGCCAGGGTAAAATGCTCAAGAGGGGCCTGTGAGAGGTCAGCATCTCCCCACCCTCTAGGCCCCGCTGGCCCCTTTTCCTGTAAATGAGCTCTCCGCTGTGCTGCTCTCGCCGCCGTGAGAATGCCACACTCCTTTCTGCATAAGGGCCTTTACTGCGCTATCCATTCTCCTTTAGGGTTGACTCCACATCTTTCAGGTCTCAGCCTAAACGACCCTCAGGAAGGCCTTTCCTGATCCTCTGCTGCATTAGGTTCTTCTCTCCAAAAGCTCATGTGCCCTCCTGTACTTTGTCTCCCTATTACTTAGCACAGTGGCTGTCCCAGAGTTATTTGTGTAGTTATTTGTTACATTTGTCTTCCTCACTATATTTTAAGTGCCATGAAGGAACACAGTTTTCAAAATTTATTTCCAGAAAATAGTGGCTGGGACATAATATAAGCACTCAATAAATATTTTTTGAGTGGATAAATAATGAATCAAACAATAGTCTCAATACTAAAGGGAAATTACATACGGGGAAAGTCATTCTTTCATGCATTTTCTTCTTAAAGTAGGCTGCCTAACTCACTAAACAGCATTATTACATTTTTGGTTATTTTTTGTGTCACATTTATTTTACTGTCATTTAAAATTACTCTATAATAACGGTGCTTAATTTTTAAAACTATTTCCACTCATCTCAGGCTATAATGAAAAATGCATCTTAATTTGAAAACCAGTGAGTTATTTTAAGGGAAAACTCCCTTCAATTTTTCTAGCTCACATTACAAAATTTCTTTTCTATCCCAGGGAATGGGTAGAAATATAAATATAATTGGCACCTTTTATTTTTCTCTCCCAGCAATGGATTCCTGGATTATTTAGAATAAGAACTTCAAATGAAAGTTTGGAAAGTGTCAAATAAGGCTTAAAGTTCTATAATTTCCTTATGTTTGCCATTTCAGTAAGAAGCTGCTGTATCTTGATACCACGATAGGCCCAAATCCCACCAGCATTTCTGTGACATTGGAAGCACCTTCCTAAAACCAAGCTCTTCCATGATCAGCAGCGTAACAGGGAGATAGAGACCAAGAGCAGAACCATAAGATCCGAAAAATAAGTTAGACACATTCAAGAAAAGCCTACACTAGCTTTTGAGCAAACATTTCATTTGGGGTCACTTTTTTTGAAAGACATTAAAATGTTCCAATTAAAAGAGCAAAAATTGGTCTATTTGAAGACCGTAAGAAGAGATGGTTTCCTTTTAATCAATGCTCTTCTGAGAATGAAGCATTAAAGGACTCTAACATTTTCAAAAGTATGTATTTTTATTCATCAGATATAACTGGGACAAGATTAGTATTAAAGAACTGCATATAAAACAAAAGGGAGGAAAAAACAAAAATCTCTTGCTAGTGCCTTTTATTGTTAATATTACAACCAAGGCATCAAAGTTGAAATAAAAGTTTTGGATTTTAAGCAATGTATATGTTTTAAATTTATAGAATGACATTATATCCAAAATAATAAAATCTGATATCTAGTCTATTAGGACAAGATAGCAAAGATTTTCTTTTTTTCACTGTACTTGGAACTAATGCCATCTAACATTATTTTTTCCCCAATGAAAAAGTGTAATTCTCAATAGTGGAGCTTGCATTTAGGATAAAAGCAATTACAAAGAGGTGAATGTGAATTCAAAGCTCTGAAATAGTCAGTGCAAGGAAAGAGGCCCTTTCAAACTCTGAGAGCATCTACAGTTTTAATAACAACATTTTAGCTTGGCAGTAGGTTAGTATGTTAGCAGCTACCGGAGAAAAGAAAAATATGTAAGTGATTTAGTGATTACCGATACGGTTCAGTTTTTGTCTTTCTCTTTCTCTTCTCTCGACTGGTCAGAGGAACCCGTTTCCAGAGCATACTCCAATCCCATGCTCCGCGGGCATACCCATCTTCATCACCACCCCCTTGGGGGACAATTTCATATGTGTTGCCATTTATGACATCTATAATCGGCACAGTGCAAATGGTTCTGTATTGGGTTGATGATGTGGCAAAGACGAATGGAAGGGTATGTATAGACCCACATATTTATACGAGTTCATGAGGAAGGAAAAGAAAAAGTGCTTAGATAAACAGACATTCAATGGAGAAAATAAGGTAATCATCTTTACCGATAAGGTTCAGTTTTATGTTTTCTTTTGGCCTTTTCCTTGTGGCTTAGAGGAATACGTTTCCATAGTAAACTCCAGTCCCAGGCCCCTCTGGCAAAACCATCTTCATCCCCACCTTGCTGTGGTTCGATGGAATAATGATTCCCATCTATGTAATCTATTAGAGGCACAGTACATGTAGTTCTGAAACATTTACAGAAAATGAAGAAGCATTTAAGAACCCAAAACTCACTAGTTTGGCCTGCCTAGCTACATTGCCTTTATTTGTTGTTTTGTTTTTGCTTTTGCAAGGGGACCTTAATATCCAATGAGAAGTCACTGTCCCTTAGAATTGAGGAGCCTGTGTCTGCAAGGGAAGACTAGAGATTTTCCCCTAAGCTTAGAGACAAAGAGCCAAGGATAGTCATGCCACTGAGCTTTGCAGTGTTTTCTCCTTTTCACCTGGGTGTACTAAAGGCAACTTCTCTTGGTAATTCTGCATGATTTATGAGATTTTTCTACCTGCTATTTTCCCTCCCTATCTCCTATTAAAAAGATATGTGTGTGTGTCTCTGTGAGTGTGGAGAGACAGACAGTACTGGCCAAATTGTTAGCAGTTCTCTCAACTTTTTGTTGCTTTCTATTTCTCTGGAAGGCAGTTATTATGAAAACGTGTTTCAGTACTTTCACTTGATCTTCTTTGCCTCTCCCTTTTATTGCATAAAATGGCTTTTATTGCCAAAAATGTACCGTATTTTTGCTTCTTAAGAAAACAAACAAGGAAAAAATTCCTCAAAACCTGAGAAAAATCCTTTGTATTTGGGCTTCATGAAAATGCTAGTACTACAACATTACAAAGATAATCTAGTACCCTGCTTGCTTCACTGCTCATTTTATCCGAAAGGATTTTAAAATGCATTTCTTGAAATGGAGATTGCAGCTTTTCATAATCAAGTTAAGGTGCTTTCTGGATGTTTAGAAGAACCAATAAACCAAGAAGTAGAGAAAAACCCGTGAAGTTTAGCACTTGGGTACGGAGGAAGTCGATTTGAGAAAGGTGTTTTATTCCTTCTGGATTGTAAAGCTCCACGGGACAGTACAGGATCCTGTGGGTTTTGTGGGATTGCCACAGGACTCTGAAAAACCATTTCCTTGCCACCCTGAAGGACTGCTAGTATTCACTCAGAAAGGGGTAGGTCAGATTTCTCTTTCTTCACTTCTTATGCTTCTCACATTTAAAAATAAATGGTGGAATGTAAAGCATCCCCCCCAGAGACCTCAGTTTAGTAATTTATCAGCTAACTGACTTGGGGAAATTATTTAATTTCCCTAAGCCTCAGTATCCTCTTCAGTAAAATGGAGCTAATACTATCTATGTTGCAGGGTTGCTATGAGGAGTAAATCTGATAGCCTGTAGAATTTGTTTATGATTGGCCAACACATTCAATCCTCTGACAGCAGCTAGACCTCTGCTACACTGGGGGAAGCAGCCAGTTCTTCCTTTGACTATTCACCAGAGGGACATGCCTTATTTTCCTAGATTCTGAAATAGTTAAAATTCTGGACCAGAAGCAGGGAAGACTTTTGGAACTAGGAGATCGATTCTGCCTCTTATTGTTTCAGAAATTTCTGGAAATTTAATGTTGGTCACCGTGTTTCCATAGAATAGCTGTCTATTTCTAATCTTCAAAACTTCTAGAGGACCCAAAGATTTGGCACAACAGCTGGTCCTCACTATCTAAAGTAATAATTTAAAAGGGCATTAAAAAAACTAATGCTTTAATTTCAAAGCATGCTATTTCAAGTCTTTAGAACTCTAACCCCAGTTTAAAGGGACAATTAAAATTACTCTCAGAGAAAGCTTTTGGAGATAGAGGAAGTCTCTTCAACACCCCAACTGCAAGTTGACTCTAGAGTGCTACACCCTAGGCTTATCTCCAATGCCCAGCTTCCCACACATGAATCAGCCCAAAGCATGAGTCTAGCTCTACCCAAGGACACGAATGACAAGCTCAGTGATAACACTTGAAACACAACACTTGATGCACTGAATAGAACTGGAGTCAGAAGAATGTGGATATTATTTGTCCTTCTAGGAGGAGGTTTACTGTTCAACCAGGAAAGAAGAAAAAGCAAGATAATGTTACCTGTCCTTAGATATGGGAGCTACAAGTGGTGCATACCAGTTAACTGCCACTTCACAGTGAGCATCAAGGTATATCAAAACCTTAAAAAAAAGAGGCAGGGTGAAGAATATTCCTTATATATGTTACATCAAATATCACACATGATTTAAAAGTAGATGGTAATAAAAATTAGCATTACAGTGAACTGACATACAAGTTATATTGTTTAAGACAGCATTCTCATTTCAATGTTAAAAAACCCTGGAGGGTGATTAAAAATGTATAAGGTCTTTTAGTTACCAAATCCAAAATGATGACATTGTAGATAAGCGTTTCCTACCTGTCCGAGTTTAGCCTTCTGAGCACCAATACTTCGTGCTTGAATTAAACCTTCTCTTCTTTCATTTCGAAACAACTTCACTAGGCCATTCCAAAGCTTAATATAGTCATCTAGTTTTTCTTTTAAATGTTCTAAGAATAACAGAAATTCAATCAACATTATAAGTTAAATCTATGCATATAAATCAATTAAATTATTATTTTTCCAAGAAACAGATAGGCAACCAGTGCCTTGGGCAGTCAGTAATTTTACAGAGGTCAGGTTGAGTGCTTAATCTATAAAGAAGTAAGGTGAAGTGTGTTATTTAAGTCTTAATATATGCATATAGAGAACTGTTAGCTGAGAATATCAAACATCGCTCTCAACATTCAATTAAGCGAGGACTATACCAACTGACAATGGAGGCTCTAAGATACATTCAAATCTTTTTTTTTTTTTTTTTAAGTTCATATGTTGATATCAAATCTAAATGCTTTCAAGCCAACATTCTGTTTACTTTTGGCGGAAGCAGTGGTTCAGGATTTCTGAAGATGCACTGCCTGTCAATAACATCACGTGACGTTACTGGAATCTACTATGGAGGCAGGTTATTTCACATTTGTTTCAGGGCCATCTTTCTCCAGTCACAACCAGTGTTGAAGGCTGTATGTAGCCTTGGTGTGATGGACCTGGTTCCCATCAAGCTGGCAAACAATAATCAAAAGATACCACTTCCTCTGTATTTTAAGCATTGACAAGTCTATACATACTAAAAAATGTTCTTTTCGCAATTTGGTAGAGGAAATTTTGTGACAAAAATCAGATATGCTTGCCAAAGTTTCCCTCCTGGCTTCCTGTTGCAAGAGAACAGCTTTTGTTTATATCACTGTGAGCCCATGAAACTGACTCACTACAGCCATAACTGGCTCCTGGATCCTTCAAAGATGCTTTTTTTTCCCCCAGGAGGTACTGGGGATTGAACCCAGGACCTCGTACATGGGAAGCAGGCGCTCAACCACTCAGCTACACTTGCTCCCCTCAAAGGCAGTTTTGAGGACACAAAATTATAAAATTGTTAAAAAATTTTATAATAAACCACAAAAAATAGCTGTATTTAGAGAAGATAAAGTGGTTAAATGGACAAATCAATACTTTTAATACTTTACTTATTTTTCGGGAGCTTGTTACTATCAAGACACCACACATTGGTATTCGTAATTGAGAAGAAAAAGTTTTCCCTTTTTCTACTGTGGCACTCAGTTTTAATGAGTATTATAAACTAAATTCTCAAGATGCATATTTTTTTCCCCAGAAAATCTATAATTTTCTCTTCAAGTTAAGTTTTTAAAAGAGCTCTTACCTTCTGATTTCCAGCCTGGTATATTCCTAAGTTATTTTTTAAATGCCCTTTCTGAATTCTACTGGGTGCTTTCTTTGAAGGGGGGGACCTAAATAAATTTATAGAAGCAGGTTAGTGGCCTGTTCTTCAAGTACAGAATCCTGGTTGAGATGGCCTCACAGGGGATGGCAGATCAAATGACTTCTGGCTTCTCTGGGATCTCATGCTGTGTAGACTCTATTAGTGTTCACAATATTCACTCCCTGAGGGATGATTATCTCCTCCGACCCCTACATCAGGTAGGGCCATGCGACTTGCTTTGGCCAGTGAGATGTGGGTGGAAATGACATGGTCACTTGTGAGAAGAAGGGTTAAGAGCCAGCTTGCATTTCCCCATACCTCTTCCTTCCCTCTGCCCAGATACAGGCAATGTCAGAGACAAGGCTGCTCTGTGAGCCAGCGCTGGAGTGATGACGGAGTAGAGCCAGGGCTGATGTGTAGTGAAGATGTACTACAAGTGAGCGAGAGACAACCCTGCATTGTCAGCCACCAAGAGGGTAGGGTTGCCTTTCACCCCCGCCCTGCCGGATTCGTGTGCTTAGAGGAATGTGCTCTATTTAAAGAGAGGACACTGTAATTTCCAGAAACCCAAGTGTTACCATCAGTGTTAGTTCCTTTGTGAGGTTTGATACTAGTATTTTGTCTTTACGAGAAAAACTGTGACAAAGTTTTACTTTCCAAAAATATTTGGGAAAGTACAAATGAAATTTTCTCTCAGGTCAGGTTAACCAAACACTGTATAATTTTTCTGAGGATAGGGCTGACAGATTGTCAGGTTGTTTTGAAATTGGGAAAACTAATTAACGATCTACTGTGCTTCTGTTCAAGGGTAGTCCATTTGCCTCTCTGGATACTCTAAACCAGGGGTTCTTAACCTTTTTGTTCCACGGACCCCTTTCCCAGTCAGGTGAAAACCACAGACCCCTTACTAAGTCCACACCATACTGTGTATTACTTAATAACTATATCACACCTGCACCAGCACGTCCCCACAAGAATGTTTTTTGAATTTCCAGTTCAAGCTCACAGACCACTTGTTAAGAACCCCTGCAGCTGAGTACATCCTGCATGTGATTGCCTTCAAAATATGTGATGAGAGACTGAATATTTGAGATTTATAACAACAGAAGCACTGATCATAAAAACAAGTAAAATGGACAAAAAAACTGACCAAAACTGTCCAAAATTCTGTTCTCCTTTTCTTGGGTCAAGTAGTTATCTTAGGATGGTTACCTTTTGGTGTATCTCCATTTTTTTTTTTTTTTTTTTTAAAGCATATGCTAAGCTTTTACTTGTATTAGTAACAATGGGGTCTTAAAATCAGTATAATTCTAAACGTGGGATTTCTCAAAGTTATTTTTTCTAAATCGAAAATATTGTTGGTATCAATAACATCAGTTTAAAACATATTTTCAAATATTTGTTGTAAGAGAGACAGGAATAGTATTCGTAATGAAAACATTCCTGTCATAGAAAATTGCTGCCAAGATAAAATGTCTAAGTTAATGCATTTGGCGTGACTAAAATTTTGAAGCTACACATTCTCTAGTGTAATTAAAAGCGATTAGTTGAGAAAAGAAAGTGAATAGTTGCACCAAGAGCAGGGGAAGAGGACCAGCCACCCATACTGACAGGTCGTCTCCATGCTAACACATGTGCACAGGATCAAGAGTCTGGTCCTGTCCTTGCAAACACAGCAGAGGTGTAACTAGCTGTCTAGCCTGTAAGAGTTCTAAATTAAGTTGCGGAGAAAGCTTTTATAACGTCCCAAGATTTTGAATTGCATTTTCATGCTACCCACGATATGTCTTTCCTTTTAACATTATATTTAGCGGTATCACTACTTGCACATAAAAATTCTCTGTAAAACGTTTTTGACAAAAAAGCAAAAATTCTGTTGTTACTGAGTGGCCTGAGCTCTTTGGTCAGTTTCCAAAGGTTTCAATTCACTTTTGTGACAAGCAAAGAAGAATAAATAACTATCCTGATCTGAGGTTTAGCACTACAATTATATCTTTATTTAGCAGGTTGATTTGGGGTCTGAACTCTAGCATTATCTATCTTTTGATATCTATGTCAATTAGCAGATAATATTCAGCTTACAATAATGTATCAATTTAAAGGGGAAAAGTTAACATTAACTTAAGAAAAACCCACTTATCTGGAAAATGACTGCTCAATCTGTCTCTTGCCAAGTGGAACAAAGACTAACCAATGTCTCCCTAAATGCTGTAATAGCTGGCTCCTTTAAAAGAATAAAAGATAAAACATTTTCTCTTTTATTCAACATCCTAAATCAAATTTAGAATAAAACAAGCTTTAACAGATGCTTCCTATTATACATAAAAATAAGTCCATGGTTTCTGGTCAAATTCAATACTCACATCATCATTCAAATGCAAAATACAGACTATGAAATAGGTGTATGGATTTCAGTTTGACAACTGTGGATGGAACTTCAGGTAGCGCTACAATATACATGGCAATTGCATTTTTCAGTCTTTTAATAAATTACCTCTCTGACTCAATTTTTTATAAAATCCAAGAATTGGTATAGTGCTAGATAGTGGTAAAAATACACAGACTTATGAGCCTGGGGATTTGGTTCCAGCTGTTTATTACTAGCTCTCTGACTGTGGGCAAGTTAATTAACATCTCTGAGCATCGTATGTAAAACAGAGATAATATCCATTGCATAGGGTTATTGTCAGGATCAAACAAAGTAATTCATAGACAATGCTTGGCACGTTGCCAACTTGTTGATGTAAAAAAATTACTATTAAGTTTTAAAGACTAATTATTTTAGAGATCACCCTTTTGCAATTATAATAATTAACTTATTTTATAGACAAAATGTTAATTCTATAGCCATTACCTTTATTACTGAAATCATCAATTAGTACAATTTCTGCTAAATATTTTCTTGGAGTCCTTTTAATTACACTGTGGACTGTCCTCATGAGGGTGGACCATCCTTCGTTATGGAAGACAATGATAACACTGGAAGTGAGCAGGTTTTCATCATAATGCCAATACTTGCATCTGCAAAAGGAAAAATTCATCAGACTTACTTAGGGGTAATCTATTGGTTCCAAACTTATTATGATTATGTTTTCTGACTGGATTAAAGATAATTGGCTTAACTAAGGTAAGTGGATTAAATAAAACCCACTTATATTTTAACAGAAACACAAAAGAGAAGAGAGAAGCTGCTATGAGATGAAGTTATTCCCAGACAAAACTACTTCCTAACCAACACGTATTTGTTTGATAAATAGAACTAATTTATGAGTTTATGATTCTCAGCTGGGGATGCTTAGGATAGCACAGCTTTCAGTTTTATTTTTTGCATCTTCGTTTACTTTCCTTTTTGAAACCTGAGTTTGTAGTGCAAGGGAGTTATTTCACTTGCTGTGAATAAACCACTCCTATAACTGAGTTTGAAAGCATCCTGTTCCAATATGACTAGATTATTCAGGAAAAAAAAGTAAATCGGCAGAACTGTGGCATAAACAAAGTCCTAATATTGTCTAGAGCTATGGTTTTGACTGAAGAAATATCTTTAGCTGCTCCACACACAACTATTTGAAACAACTGGAGCAGGAATGAAGTTGCCATAAGCCTTTTCCTAATTGGAAGGAAACCTAAAACAGGGCCTGATAAAGACAAGAGGGAGATTTCAGTGAGTTTCACAGATGCATGACATACACACACATATATATTCTTACAATAGTTTATTATATATCAATAATAAAATAAATTATATTTATATATTTCTGTTTGTCTATAGGAGAAGATCAAGATATTGAGAAGTTAGTTTTCAGAACTAGCAATTGGAGCCTATCAGCTTCTCCTTGATAAAAGCAAGGAAAAGGATTTTTATACCAAAGCTTTTCATGAAACAGCAAATAAACTTGCACCAAAGATTACACTAAATTTAAAACCAAGATATATAAAGGCAGTAATTAGCATGACCAGCTCGATAACCTTCACCGGCATTTAGGACAGGGTCTGGCCCAATAGAGACGGAAACCACCTTTTCTTCAGGTGTTCATTTTCCTTTCAAAATCGGTCTAAGTAGTCTATGTTTTAGGGGTTGTTTTTAACAGAAAAGCAGACTGAGATTTGTAACTGATTTAATCTCACCTATTATATCTGCATTTTCTCATTAAAAAACGTATTAAGTTCCTGCTCTACCCTGCCCTAAGCGAGGCACCTGAGCTATAACATCGTGTAAGACAGACAGTCTCTGCCCTTATGGAGCTACAGTGATGGGGGGAGAGGGACATGGAGCAAATCTTTGTACTCCCCTTGAGCGTGCCAGTGGGGTAACACAGGGTGCACATGACACACGGGCCTCATTCAGCCTCGGTCATGAGGTCAGAAGGGCCCCCTGAAAGCCAGTGATGGATGATAAAAAAATACTGAGACCAAAGAAGTGAGGAGCGAGTGGGGAGGAAGAGAGAATTCCACAAGAATGAATTGTGTGCATATGATACAGATACTATGAGAACTTAAAAATGAATAAATGCTTTTGCAATATATAATTAAAATATGAAAACTAAACAAGTTAAGGAGGAAAAATTACCGAGAAAGGCATTTGAAGAATAGTTGCAAATAACAGCATATACTTAAGTGCCAGGTATTATTCTATGTGCTTTACTTGTATTAACTTATTTAACCTCCCAACACTGCTATGAGGCTGGACTATATTAATAGCACCCATTTTACAGATGAGGAGACTGAGGCATAGAGATGAACGATTTGCCCAAGATTATACAGCTAGTAAGTGAAGCCAGGAAACAAACTCAGGCTGCCTTGAGTTTGTAACAAATAGTAATGTGGCTAAACATAAAACAGAAGAAAAAAATACTAGCTGTAGCTATTCAGATCTAAAGTGAATACTGATGTGAATGCAAGGCACTGGCAGAGGTGACTGTTAGGGGATAGGAGCACTCTTCCCTCCCCTAATTTCCTGCCATTCCAGCTGGGTGATAACTAGGAATGAGGAACAGTGGCCGGGAGGGGCATCTTTCAGCATCACGTTAAACAAAGAGGGCTTTCAAGTGTAACCCAAAGCGGAGGGGCCAAATGCTCTTTTTGAATAATAAAATAAAAAATATACCAGGGGAGGACTGTGGATCCCCTAAGAAGATGGGTGTTTCTTAAGCCAGGCAGAGCAAGGTGTGTCTAATTTTAAATAGGGAGGAATAAGGAACCTAAAATGCCCACTATAAGCCAGATGCAGACTTGAGCAACACTCTTCTTCCTCTGCCTCACCCACTGGGCTTAAAGCAGCAGAACTGGGAGGGGCAGATGGCAATTGTGATTCACAGCAGACCCCGGATTGGTGAAAATATCTGAGACATGGAAGGAGATTTGAGACTTGCTGATTTTTAAGGCAGGAGGTAGCAACTTGGGGAAACAGGCAAGACAGACTTGGATGGGAGATGTGGAGGAGTTTAAAAACACAGAGGGACTGAAGTACCGGAGAAGCGGGAGAGTGAGGATTGGAGGGCCCATGAGGGAAGTCTGACTGTCCTAGGGAACTCCAAGTGGAAAGTCTGAGCTCTGGCCATGCTGCCTTGCAAAGGACAAGAGAGCTGGAATAAAGTGTGTTGTCCAATTTTTCCATGTCTCCTTAACTATATGCAGTTTGGAAATGATAACTCTAAAGATGTAAACTAGACTGTGGGCCAGTACCAACTCTTGGTATACATTTTTCTTACTTTTCTTTTTTTTTTTGTCTTAAAATTATAAAATTAATATATGGCTTATTGTACAAAATTCAAACAATATAGAAATTTCTAAATAAAATGTGAAAGTTCCCCCCTTACCTCTCCCCAACTATGTCAAAGCTTACCTTAGGAGAACGCATTTATAATAGTTCTTGCATATTTTTAAAAGATTTTAATACATATAAATGTATTTATGCATTTAAACATTGAATGTACATACAACATATATTCTGATAACTATGTATAGATTCTTCTTCCATGTATGTATAGACTAATCTAAATCTTTTTAACTGTTGCACAATATTCCATAGTTTGGCTGTTCCATGATTTACTTAATCATTCCCTTATTGATGGACATTTAAGCTGACTCTATAAATAACATTGCAATGACCATCCTTATGCACATATCTCTGTGTACTTGCCTAAGAACCTGTCCTACAAAATGCTCAAGCCTGCAAGCTCATTAGGGACAGGAATCACATCTGTCTTCCTCACCACCATGTCTTCAGCATCCAACACACAGTAGCTGGTCCATAAGTATTTACTGAATTGCCTTGGGGCTAATATTTTGAAATGCCTCCTGACGTACTTTCTCTTAGTAATATCCACCCTCACCCTGCATTCCTTCTATCTTCAGGTCCCTCAAAACCAAACAAGCCCACAGGGCAGGTAATAGGAGCGGGCGTTCCTCTTCCATGGAAAGGGAGAGTAGAAGCTGTTCTAGCAGGCAGAGGTGGAAAATCTGGAGGGAACAAGGAAACAAAACCCAAAGGAAACGAAGGAGGGGGCGTGCGTCCAGACCTCCTTTCTGAACCAATATGGGGTGGGCCCAGGGTGGGAGGAAAATGAAGTTGAAGTGTATTTACAGAGAGAGCTACAGTTCCTGCTCCCTCCTCTTCTTTTCAGTCTTCCCTGGCTCTATGCTCCAAAGTTTCCTTATGCTCTCAGTGGGGGACAAGGAAGGTAGCAAGCTAGAAGTTAGGGGCCTGCCAGGGGTCACTGCGGTGAGGGGTGAGGTGGCATGCAGTGAAGCTTTGGGGTGGAAGACCTACCCAGGGGCTGGGCCTGGGAGACACAGTGGGGCTCAGGATCCATAGTATCAGTGAAAGTAGAGATGAGCCCCAAGGTGTGGCGGGCGTGGGAAGGTCCACTGGCCCCAACAGCAATAGACCAGAGGCTACTCCAGCAAGGACTCCTCCAGCAGCAGATGCCAGGAGGACATAGCTGGGGGAAGAGGGTACCCCGTTCAGAGCCAGGAGGACATAGCTGGGGGAAGAGGGTATCCCGTTCAGAGCCAGGAGGACATAGCTGGGAGAAAAGGGTACCCCCCCACCCAGAGCCAGGAGGACATAGCTGGGGGAGGAGAGTATGCCCCGCTCAGAGCCAGGAGGACATACCAGGGGGAAGAGGGTACCCCCCTCAGAGCCAGGAGGACATACCAGGCGGAAGGGGGTACCCCCCTCAGAGCCAGGAGGACATACCAGGGGGAAGGGGGTACCCCCCTCAGATCCAGGAGGACATAGCTGGGGGAAGAGTATACCCTGTTCAGAGCCAGGAGGACATAGCTGGGAGAAAAGGGTACCCCGTTCAGAGCCAGGAGGACATACCAGGGGGAAGAGGGTACCCCCTCAGAGCCAGGAGGACATAGCTGGGGAAGAGGGTACCCCCCGCTCAGAGCCAGGAGGATATACCAGGGGGAAGAGGGTACCCCCCTCAGAGCCAGGAGGACATAGCTAGGGAAGAGGGTACCCTCCGCTTAGAGCCAGGAGGCAGCAGAGATGGGGGTGTACAGGCCAGGCCCACCAACAGCACCTCAAGGATGCAGAACCCTCGCCCTCTGCATACCATGGACGAAAGGAAGAGAAGGAAGGAGACACTCTGGAGTGCAGAAACAGCCAGAGAGTGAGTTTGAACTCTGCACTGATTGGACACAGCCCAAATGAAACAGCTTGAAGCCAAAGTAGATTGGGTTCCCTGTAATTACCAGCTTTCATTTGCCACCATGAAACTGAATGCAGGCTCACGACAAAGCTTAGCTGTTCACAGATAAGGTGACCACATGATTTCTGGTTCAAACCCAGGTACTTCTGAGAGTAAAAGGGGGGGCTCTTAAAAAGTACAATGGGACAATCTAAGCAAACTGAGGCATATGGTCACCCTAGATACAGAGAAATAAAGAAACTATTTTTACAATCTTAGTTGTCTATATAGTCTCCACCCTCATTTCCATCCCTCCCTTCAAAGGAATAAGCATGCTAGGTTAAAGCGCTTGTGCATTTTTCTTTTTTGATGAGCCCTATCAAATTTTTCTTCAAAAGTCTGCACCAAGTGAAAAGTCCCAGTAATGGGATTTGAGGGTACTCTCTTCCCTATGGCCTGGTCCATACTAGACATTATCATCTGTTTAGTCTACCTATTTTGATAAGGATAAGATGAGGATGCTGTTAGCTAACATTTAACATATATTATGTGTGAAGCACTGTGCTAAATGCCTTTATGTGGGTTGTCTAATGTTATCTTTGCTATGAGGGAGACACATTATGCCCATTTTACACGTGAGAAAATTACGATACAGAGAGTTTAGTTAACTGGCCAGGGAAGTGGCAAACTTGGTATTAAACATCAGGCAGATCCCACACAGCACTCACTCTGGGTGGGAAATGGAAAGCAGCATTCCACGGCTTAATCTGCCTCGCCCTGATCATCAGTGAGACTGAGAATCTTTCCACACACTTACTGTCCATTTGCAACACCCCCCCCGCCCCCGCACCTGAATTACTTGTGTACGCTTTTGCTGGAAAGCACTGGCAAGTGTATGTGAAGAAAGTCGAAAAGAAAGTAAAAAGATAGGATAGTTCAGAAGAGATTATCAGAAAATGCCAGCATTTATGGTTGCTGTTCCTTTAAATGTGTCACCAGTGGCTGGTACATACAGTATGAGACTTTGAAATGTCTCCTTTGTGTGAGGGAATGCAACAGTGTTTTCTAACTTTAAAACCTTAATATCAAGAAGGTAAAGAATGACAATAATTATGGAGAAAAGTTTCAGGTTCTATCCACTTATGCTGTAAAACTGGTAAGAACATGGTGCTTGGCTGAAGGGAAAAGATTTTTAAAAATTGAAGATAGCAGAAATTAAAGAAAAGCCAAATATTCATGAAGTAATATACCATGTTCTTGGATTGAAAGGCTCAATATTGTAAAGATAACAGTTCTCTTCAAAGTGATTCAATGTAATCCCAATTGAAATCCTTGCACATTTTTTAAAAATGGAAATTGACAAGTTGACAAAATTCTATATGAAAGCACAAAAAAAGAGAGTCAAGACTAGCCAAAGCAATTGTGAAGAACAACCAAGCTTTACCAAATATTGAGATTACTTAAGCTTCTGTGAGATGTAATTATGTGATGATAAACATTAACAGAACAGAATAGAGAGTGCAGGAACAGACCCAAACACATAAAGTCAGGTGATTTATAACAATGGTGATATGAAAGTGCTTTGGGAAAAAGCTGTTTCCCCCCCAATAAATGGTAATAGGTCAGTTGGTTGTATATATGGAAAATAGTAATTTTGACCCCTGATTCATACTATTTAAAAAAATCAATTCCTAATTCTAAATGTGAAAGGAAAAATGGTAAGAACTTTTCTGAAGAAAACATAGGAGAATACCTTCATGACCTTGGGGTAGGCAAAGATTTCTTAAACAGAACACAAAAAGCACTAACTATGAAAGAAACCATCGATAAATTGGATCACATTAAAGTTAAGAACTTCTGTTCACAAAGAAAAAACACTAAGAAATCAAAAGGCAAGCTACAGTGGGAGAAGATATTCACACTACATACATCTGACAAAGGAGTCATATCACAAATATGTAAAATCTCCTAAAATCATTTTAAAAAGAGATAGATAACCTAACAGAAAAATGGGCAAAATGTTGAACAGGTACGTCACAAAAGAGGATATCCAAATGGCCAGTAAGCCTGTTAGCGCTAGACTTCATTAGTCATCAGTAAAGTAGAAAATAAAACCATGAGGTGATATCAGTATAACCCTCGCCAGCATGGCTAAAATGAAGAAGCAACAAACAACCAAACACTGGCAATACCGAGTACTGACAAGGATGTGGAACTTCCATACACTGCTGGTAGGACTGTAAATTGGTAAAAGCACCTTGGAAAAGCATCTGACAGTATATGCTGAACCCGAATGTGTTAGCTCTCCCAAATTCTCTTCTCCCCTAAGAGCTAGGAACAGGAGCTGATGCGTAAAGCATTGACTGAGAGGATAAGTATGGGAGAACAGAATGCCATTAGCTTGGTTTCAGGCGCGAGTGCCACCTACACTACGAAAACTCATCTACAAATTATGGTGTGATTTGTTTGGTTTTAAATGGCCCTAATAGGGAAGCGGGTGTAGCTCAATCGATAGAGCTCCGGTTTACCATATGGGAGGCCCCAGGTTCGCTTCCCGGGGCCTCCTTGTGAGGGCAGGCCGGCCCGCGCTGCGTGGTGGGCTGATGCAGCAAGACCTCAAAGCAAGGGGGAGATAAGCAGACACAGAAAAAACACACAGCAAAATGGATACAGCAAACACAAGCAGCAAGGGGGGGATAAATAAATAAATAAATAAATCTTAAAAAAAAAAAAAAAAAAATGGCCCTAATATTCTTGCCCACAACTTTTGATTTCAGAGACACAACATTTGATGGTTATGTACGTGGTGCTCATGCTACGTGCTGTAACTGGACTTTTATTAGAATTCTCTGTTTACAATTTGACTTATTTTAGTTAGTCATGACCAATTTCCTTGTGGCACTCTGCCACGTGTTGACTTGCTATAATAATTCAGATGTGGACTAGCCATCAAAAGGGGACCACATTACAAGCCTTATTCTGGATATAATTCCTTTATAAGCATGACCTAAAATTGCATTTGCACTGTATTTTTTAATAAAAACAACCATATCATATTGCTAGCTCACAAATCCCTAGAACTTTTCTCTCCAAATTACTGCTGAGCTCAATATTTCTCACTGCATTTTTCCAGATGACAGTACAAATCACTTATTGCCTATTATACTGTTGGTTTACATGCATACACCAGCAAGCTCTGCTCTCACTGATGATTTTGTTGGTACACAAAACTATCCCTCTCTCCCACTTTCTATGTTGAAAATTGGATTTGTATGATTTCGATCTCTTTATACACTGTTGACATGGATGAATAAGGTTGAATATTGTACTATAAAGCTACGTTTTACCTCTGAGAGGCTGACACCACTCCATTCATCAATTTCATCTAACTGAAATACCATCCACACTACATTATTCTATCTTGCCCACAGGGATCTGGAGACTTTACTCAAATAACCTGCTAAAATCAAGATGTATTAGGCATCACACAGTCTCCTGGTCTACTAGTGTAAGCTAATGTCTTTTTTTAGATCCAGTTATCAGATTGGTCTGACTCTTTTTCATGGGCAAATACTGACGCTCAGTGCTGGCTGTTTTTAAAGTATTCATCAACGATCTCCCTAGGATCTTATTGCGCATCTATGTCAAATTTTCAGAGCCAAACTTTCTCTCTCTTCTTTCAAAAATAAAGTGATATTTTCTCACTTTTCTCTTCTCCGCAATACCTCTGGATTACTGACAGCACTTCCTCTCAAAACTCATTTGTCAAGTTCCTCAATATCTAATGATATAATTAATCTGTGCTTGAAGGCCTCAAAAAGTTAACACACTTAGGTGCTTTCTTATGCTATCCTCATTATTTTTGTATTTAATTCCCTCCTAACAGGTTCATTATGTAACTTTCAATATGGAGATCATTTCTGCAGGTAGCTAAGAAGCAAACAAAAAAGCATTGCACGTCTGTTTTTTTCTCATATGTTAATATCATATAACATGCCCTACTAATCTTCCTTGCTCTTTGCTTTTTCTTTATTTTATTCCAAACAGATATTTTAAAACTTTTTTTTTTTTTTAATCTCTTGCAGAAACCACTTGGGATGCATTTCTATAAAGCCTCCTGTTTCTGTGAAAACTGCCCCTCATCCACAGGCCTGCTGAGGGGCCCTTCTCTAAGAATCTCCTAGAAGAGAGACCACGTGATGGCGTACCTGGTCCAGCAGTACAAACCAGTGGTGAACGCCTCCCTAAGCTGGGCCAGTTAGAATCCCTCTTCCTGAATTTTGGGCTTCTGAGACTCTACTTGGTTTCTATTAGGGCTTTTGAATTGAATGATCTCATAAGACAAGGGCTGGGCAGTAATTTTCAAAGAGAATCAGAGGCAGAAAGAAGGAGAGATAAAACTCCAAGTACACTCAGAGAGATAAAACTTGTGACTGGTTCTCAACCTGTGATGGTTAGGCTAATGTGTCAACTCGACCAGGTAATTGTGCCCAGTTGTTTGGTCAGGAAAGCACTGGGCTAATTGCAATACCTGGACATTTATGGACTTTAGTTACCAGTGAGTTTACTGCATAGAAGGCTGATTACATCTACATCAACGAGGGAGATTGCCGTCAGCAATGGGTGACGCTTTATCCAATCAGCTGAATGCCTTAAAAGCAGGAGTGATTTCAGCATTCAGAGAGAATTTCGCAGCTCATCTTTGGACAGCCAACTTCTCCCAGAAAAACTCATCAAGGATCTTTCATCAGAGCACCTGGTTTGCAGCCTGCCTGCGGAACCTGGACTTGTGCATCCCCACGGTTGTGTGAGAGACTCTTTTAAAATCTCATATTATTGGCAGATATTTCCTGTAGATTCTGTTTCCCCAGAGAACCCTGACTAATACACAACATTTCAGTTCCTAGTTCCAAGACTCCCATGAATATCAGGTATACTTCCTGACCTTGGGTTCTAAAAGATGCTCTAATATTCCTTCAATTAGTAACTGCACCTTCTACTTTTTTAGCTAAAACTATTTGAGTAGATTTGTTGTTTGCAGATAATCTATGACTAACTTGCTACTCTTGACATTTTTGTAAACTTTAGTTCATTATATATGTCTTCATAGAATTAAACAGAGATCTTCACTATATTTTTATCTATCTGTCTTTCTACATCTTAAAATTTGAGATTAATGGAGATCCCTCTATGGTCACTGTTAAAGTTACAGAAGGTTACGTTAGATATGACCTTATCAGATGGCATTACATGATAGAACTAAAAATAATTTTTATCAATGCATAAAATTGATTAAACTTAAGGGAATAACATATGCTAACCAAATATAATGAGAAAACATTTCATGTCGCTTAGTTATCACTAGAAAATCTGCCTGCAAATTCTGGTTACAATCAGCAGGTTGCGTGGTGAGCTGGAATCTAATCATCTTAATTGGTGCCTTACAGTTTTGAATGTCCCATGCGTACGCATCCTGCTCCACAACAGGATTTGCTGAAGAGACCAAATTTAGACTGGCTGCCTGGGGCCCCCTCTCCAGCTGGGAGATCATATCTTTTTTTGGCTCCCCTATTTAAACCTCCATGTAGACTATTTCCTTCTTTATCATAAATTCTTTCTTTGATTAGGCACTTTAAAATTGAGTCTATCATTTAGTTTTTTATTTCATTGTTTTCTCAAAACTCTACCTTGATGCCTTGAAGAGTTTAAATCTCTTTCCCTGACCATTGGGAACTATAAGGTGACCCAATGTTCTTATCAGTTCTTCTTCATCAATCAGCTTTACCTTGGATGTCAAAATTAAGTCTATAGATATGGCGGAAGTGATGGTGTATTATTTCCAAGCTTAGCTTATAGAAGGCACAGAGGCTTTGTCTTGATCAGTGTCACCCTGGGATCATTTGCTTCAGAGGAGCCCTGTGGAGACACCCACGTGGAAAGGAACTGAAGCCTCCAGCAAACAGCCCTGTGAGTGGACCTGCTTGGAAGCTTCAGCTGCACCTGGAGCTTGGAGCCCCAGTCAAGCCTTTAGATGCCTGCAGTCCTTCACTGCAACTTCATGAGCTACTCTGAGCCAGAAACAGCTGGCCAAACTGCTCCCAAACTCCTGGCCCTTAGAAACTGTGTGAAATAATAAATGGTTGCTGTCTTAAGCTGCTGTGGGGTGATTTGTTATACAGTGATAGACAACGAATAGGGCAGCTGAAATCTTAGCAACCCTTTCTTCCAAGTTTGAAGGCTGCTACCTTTTCTAAGGAATTTTCTCAGATCACCACATTCCAGGGTAATATTTACCACCTCAAATTCCTCCAGAAGTTACTATTAATATACCTATAATATCATTTAACCATTTACTGTTTTATGACATTGCTTATAATATTTTACTCAGTATCATTCAAACTTCACAGACATTTGAGTACCATTTAAAAATTTATATGATTGTACCTTTTGGATGAATTGTATGCTTTATTGATATGTATAAATAAAATTGATTTGTTAAAAAAAAATTAAGCCCATAATAAGAGAATTTATTATTCCTTAACAATCTGCAAGATGAAAATGTCAGTAAACTCAATCATCAGAAGTTCTGCTCTTAGAACAGAATTTTTACGTATTATGTTGGCACTTAATAAATATCTGTTGATTTGATTTCAAAAATTTTTTCTAAGAATACTTGTTTCAGTATTACACTGTATCACAGAACACCTATCCATTTTCTTCATTAATGAAATAAAAATTAAATGAAAAGAAGAATAATAAATTTAACTTCTCTTTTGGGGTTGAAAGTCAAAATAGACAGACACAAATTCAATGGCTGGGCCTGCGAAAGTTTTTCACGTAATCCACCTTTCTGGATAAAACGAGGTAACTGAGAAGGCAAGGCTGTTAACTATAACCCTTGCTTTGGAGTGTACTGTATTTTTGCCATAGTTGGAAGGCAAAAAACCAGAGCAAGTGTGGAGGCAGGGCTGACGGGTGGCTTTGGCCCCTCAAGCCTGTAATCTCTATCAGGCCCACCTCTCCCAATCAGCTCGGTCTAAATTTAAAAACACATATAAGCAGACACAGAAAAAGCACACAGCAGATGGACACAGCAAACACAAGCAGCAAGGGGGGGGGGATAAATAAATAAATAAATCAATCTTTAAAAAACAAAACAAAACAAAACAAAACACATGTTTGCCGTGGGTGTGCAGTTTTAAGATAAGTGCCCTAGACCCAGTTCCAACCAGATTGCTGCCTCTAAGCTTCTCCTGGGACAGATTTCATTTTAAGGGCAGAGAGGTGAGAGGCAGAGGTGTATTTCACTTCCAAATGACCACTGTGATGGAGAAAAGGGGCAATGCTTAGCAGAGCAGAATGACTCGGACCAGAAACTCTCCAGCCCGTCATAGCTAAATCCTAAGGCAAGGGCAGCTACAGAAAAGAGCTAGTAAAAACCACTGCTTTAGGTGATCTGTAGCGAATGGCAGCACAGACCACCGTGGCATCCTATAACGCAGGGCTCTGTGAAAATCTTGCTTTTTGTGTTTATTTCTATTTTGAGGTAGCTAGCATCTGGGCACCCCCACAGTTAATGGGATTTAGTTTTCCAGTCGTTAGCCACGGATGTTGCCTGTCCCTCGGTTCCCCATCCGGAGCTCAGCTGCCAATTACCCTCTAACACAGTCCCAGCTGGGTTAGAATTCACAGGTCCCAGCAAGCCAGGGGCTTCCTAAAGGCACCATCACTGGCTCACTCAGCGTGCAAGCTCTGTGGCAAACACAAAGTGTGCACAAACTCTGTGGCAGAGGCTTCGAGTGCGGCATCCAGAGAGAGGACGCCTCT